>RJWJ010019927.1:0-29676 GCA_004363605.1 Indri indri | reverse complement strand
AGAACATGGTATCAAGAGACACACGAAGGCCGGGCGCGGTGGCTCACGCCTGTAATCCTAGCACTTTGGGAGGCCAAAGCGGGTGGATTGTTTGAGCTCAGGAGTTCAAAACCAGCCTGAGCAAGAGCGAGACCCCGTCTCTACCAAAAATAGAAAGAAATTAATTGGACAGCTAAAAATATATATAGAAAAAATTAGCTGGGCATGGTGGCGCATGCCTGTAGTCCCAGCTACTCGGGAGGCTGAGACAGTAGGATTGCTTGAGCCCAGGAGTTTGAGGTTGCTGTGAGCTAGGCTGACACCACGGCACTCGCCCCAGGAAAGAGACTGAGACTCTGTCTCAAAAAAAAAAAAAAAAAAAAAAAAAAGAGACACACGAGGTTGGTTTGCCCCAGTACAGGTGTTGTTAACTTTGATCATTTGATTAAGGTGGGGTCTTCCAGGATCTCTACTGTGAAATTATTCTTTTCCCTTTGTAATTGATGAGTAATTTGGGATAGATACTCTCCCTCATCAAATGTTTACCCATTGGTTTAATCAGCCATTGATGATTTTCTAACTCCATCATCCTTCTGTATTTATTGGTTAACAGTTTTCTGTAAGGAAGAACTGTTGCTTTCTCACCATTTATTTACCTATTCATTTATTTTTTCCCATCAGTATAGACTCATGGATTCTTTTATTCAATAAGCATTCATTAATCTCTTTATTTTAATTCTCAAAATATTCTAGATTTGACTAATAGGAACCTTCTCAGACTGGCACCTGTATCCTATTAGAATGTCCCCATGATTTTTTTTTTTCTTTGAGCAGTAGTTACTTTCTGGTAAACAAGATATTTCAAGCTTATCTTGTATATTACTGTCCTGACTTTGAATCAACCTTTTCTTCAAGGAGTCCTGGTTCATTTTATTGGAGAATGTTATTTAAAAATCAAGACCTAGGCACTAGATGTACTTATTTCTATTTATTATATGTATTTTAATTCACACTAATACCTCCAGTTCCAATCCAATACAATAAAAATACATTCTAGATTTCTCCCTATGTATGAAAATCTCCTTTATCTACCAATGAGAAACCTGGCTGTAAGTATCTTCAATATATTAAAGGATCAATTTCCTGGTATTTAACCAATCTTGCCATCAAAACCTGTGTCCCCACCTAGATACTTTTCTTAACTTACTCAAGGTCTGACATCCCACTCTGAGCTGCCGCTACTCCTCCATATAATTGTCCTTCTCACCCCTATAGGTTTCCAATGCTACGTTTGCAGGAGGCGGAAGGAAGGAAGGAAAGGAAGGCTTCCTTTTTCAGACATTTTAAATAGAATTCTGCATTGACTTATTTCTTCTTTTAGCATCTTAATATTTCAATTCCATGTCTTTGTTTCTGATGAGAGGTCAGTCATTACTTGAATCATTGTAATGTGTTCAATGTATCATTTCTCTCTGGCTGTCTTCAAGATATTCTTTTTATCTTTGGTTGGCAGCAGTTTGAGCATGAAGTACTTGGGTGTGGTTTTCTGTGTTTATCCTGTCTAGGGTTCATTGAGCTTCTTAGATACATGAGTTTGAATATTTCACCAAATTTAGAAAAATGTTATAGAGATTCTAGATTATATAACCTTCCTTTGAAAAGGGACGATTTTTATTCTAACAGGCAATTAATTTGGCTGGACACAAACTCAAAACATTTTCTGCAGTGAGCAGCAGCTGAATCTTCAGTTCTCAGCCTTCCAGATATTGCCTATTCTTAGGAATCTTGGAATCTCACTCACACACACATACAGTGTTTGGGCAGAGCTTATATGTAGACATCACATCTCTCTCTTCTGTGGCTCCTTCCTTTAGGATAAACCCTCTCAACTTCCCACTGCTCTAGGAACTCAAAACTCAAATCCTCGGCTTCTCAAGCAGGGTGACACTGTAGCTTCCTGCTTAAGTTTTAGCAGCCTCATGATGGACACACTGACTGCCCTCAGTCAAAAAGTCATATAAATGCAAATGTAACCCAGTGCAGTATTTTCCCTTTGAGGGTCAACTTTTGTCTAGTTTCTTCCTGCTTTTTATTCTCCACACCTTCAAAATAGATTTTAAAATTTCCAGTTTTTAATTGTTACCTATGGGATTGTTAATTGGATACAAGTGATTCTGTCATTGCCTTAACAGAAATTTTCTGTTTTCGTTGTATTTTTCAAATCCTTTCATTCTGTGGCATTTGCCTGATATATTTTATTCATGTGTTTATTTATCTGTATCGTCTCTTATAGACAGGTTTATCTTTAATACTAATTATTTACATCTATTGTATACTGTAGCCATCTTAGGTTTTGGTTTCTTTTTACTTACTATAGCTCCTCCTTTTTTTCTTTTTGGCTTTTAGATGATTTGAATTTTATTTTCTCTACTTGGAACTAAAGTAAATCAGCATACATATCCTTCCCCTAATAAAGCAAAATGCTCAGGTTTACCTTCTGTCATCCCCTTAATGTAAGAAATAAATTATGGAACATATTTTTGAAATTTATGATGCTTATTTTGACTAAAAGTCTTACTAATCTCTACTTAGCATTATTTCTTAGACCACAATATCTCCTCCTGTATTCATTTTTTTCTTGCTGGAATACATTTTTTATTAATTGTTGCAAAGTGAATTCATTGCTGGTAGCACTTGTGAGTCACAATATTATTTTTGTTGTCACATGTGACTGACATTTTAACTTGATGAAAATTTCTATTGTCAAAGTGACTTTTTCTTTGCACTTTGAAAATACTGCTCAACTATCTTGTATCCACACTTTCTGATGTTTATTCTGATGTCAATATAATTTTTATGTATTTTTTATCCATTCAATCTTCTAAGATTTTCTCTTCAACGCTGATGTCCTGAAAAATTCATTATGCTATGTCTAAATATGTCTGTGTGTGTGCCTGTTTTTGCAGGAGTGAGAAAGGTATTCAATATTTTTGCTCAGCTGATGGTTGGGCCACTTAATCTGTAGATCATACTTTATTTACCATAAGAAAATCCTCACATATTGAATCACTCTCCCATTATGCCTAGTGTCCCTTTCCAAAAATATTTATTAATATTGGAATTTCTAGATCTGCTATGCAGTTCTTCTGTTGAGGTTTTTATAATTATTATTTTTAATATCTAAGATTATAAGTTGGTTCTTTTTGATAACATTCTTTCTCTTCATAGGCACAAGTCCTTTTTTATTCTCTAAGGATACAAATTATGTTTGTTTTAAAACCACATCCCATTTGCTCTTTTTATTCTGTTTCCTTGGGTATAAATTCTTTAATTTATGGTTTGTTCTCTCTCCTTCATAACTGGCTTTCATTGAACATTTAGAAATTTGAGCTTGTATACGCGTTTGTAATCAAGATCTCTTGATAGACATTGGTTGATATTTTCAATGCATTTTAAGTTAAACTGGAGGATGGACAGGTGAACTGCCAGGCACTGAATCTCAGCAGCTTGTCTTCTATGATTGGTTTCCCTGTTCCTCTCAGGGGCACTGCTTTATTCTTTTATTCAAGCTCCCATTGGCACGGCTCCTACCAAGAGACTGATGTACACCTCCCCTTGTGCAGGAATAACTCTGACTAATCTTGCCCTTGTACCCCACTAACTGCCCTGCAGGGACCAGCACCTTTCTGCTCCTGGTATCAAGGACATTTGGGAATGAAGAACTCTTAGTGTTGTTTTCCCCTTTTGATATAGGCTTCAATTCCAAGCATTTAGGTGTATTGTTTCCTTTTTCAATAAAATCTCCTTGGTTTTTCATCTTTCAGAACTTTCTCAGAGTTTCAAGTTTGATGAGGTTTCTCTTTTTGTTTTTGTGCCTGATTATGCATTCATTAATTTAGATCTTTATCATTTCTAGAGATTTCATTAAGGTGGGGGAGGGTATGTATTCAGTATAGAATTTTGAAAAAGAATTCACTTTTTTCTCTTCAGTGTTAACGTATTTTATGCTGTATAACATTTGATATTAACTGATGTGAAAGAGTCATTAATAGAAAACATTTTTTAAAAGGAGCCTTTGCATCTGTCCCTTCAAAAGAGGCATATTAATCATTTTCTCAAATGCTAATAGATCACAAGAAAGCCATTCCCCTTTTGGGTCACAAGTTAATTTTTTTTTTTTGCTAGCAATTTAACGTAATGAGTTAATGCTACCAGTACAGTAAGAACTACTTAATTGTCATAATTAATTGAAGCTAAACATAATCATTGCATAATCAGGCAAGGTACATTTGGAGATGTCGTTTCATTGATTTTTCATGGTGGTTTCTCATTCCCTGAATTTAATGATAAAATTGAGCAATTCACAGGGTGCCTCTCAGCAATTTGTTCCAATTAGCCAGATTCAAATTCTGTCATGAGTCATGCACCTTGTTTCTTTAGTTACATTCCCCCAGTGTGGTCTAGAAGAGCTTAAGAACATGTTCCCGTTAATTAAGAAAATCATATTTAATTGCCAATATACACCTCCCAGTAATTTTAATCTTGTCATTTATTTTAAAATACTTTGTGAATATAAATCAGTACATTATATAAAATATTAATAAAATAAGTTCTTGTATACTAACTACCAAGCTAAGAAATTTTACATTGCCCATAATTTGATATCCTGTTTGTGCCCTCCTGACACCTTCTTCCTGATCCTCCTAGGGTAATCCTCATCCAAATTTAGTATTTCTAATATTATGTTGTTTCTCTTTAAAATTTTGTGGCACATGTGGACGTATATGTGCATTCTTAAAGTGCAAATGGGTTTAGTTAAGCTGATTTTTGAAGTTCTTATAAATGGTATCATATTGCAACTATTTGGCAATTTGCTTTCTTAGTCAATGTTATGCTTCTATGGTTAACCCACGTTGATTCATTTAGTAATAGGTTGTAATTTTCACTGTTGTTAGTGTCCATTCTATTCTCACTAGAATGGACATTCTAGTGTTCATTCCAGAATGTTCTTAACCATTTTCCCATAGTAGGCATTTGTATTATTTTTGTTTTTGCTGTTCTTGGAATTTTTCGGTTATATTATTTCTGTTACAAAAATGTGGCTAAACACAATTTTGTTTCCTGTGTGCACATGGAAGAAATTCTCTAGAATAGAAAGAAGTGGAATATCTGGGTTGTAGATTAGACTGTCTTTTAAATGACTGGGTAATGCCAAATTGTTTTCCAAAGAGTTAATTTATCATTTAACTATGTATACATATTTCAAAACTTCATGTTGTATACCTTATATGTATACAGTAAAAAATCCAAAGTACCGATTCTTAATTCCACTAGCAATCTATCAGATTTCCCCTCATTCATATCCATACCACTTTGTGTTGTCAGATTTTAAAATTTTTGCCTATCTGGTTGTCTTAGGTTGGGCTGCCATAACAAAATGCCGTAGACTGGGTGGCTTAAACAACAAAAATTATTTTCTCACTGTTGTGAAGGCTGGCAGTCTGAGATCAAGGTGCCAACATGACCGGGTTCTGGCGACAACTCTCTTCCTGCATTGCAGATGGCTGCCTTCTTGCTATATCTTCACATGGCAGAGTGAGAGAGAGAGAGAGTGCCAGCTCTCGTGTATCTTCTTGTAAAGACATCAATCATATTAAATTAGGGCCCCATCACTATATTTTAATCTTAATTACTTCCTCACTTCAAATATAATCACATTGGGGGTTAGGGCTTCAACATATGAATTTGGGAGGGAATGGGCACAATTCAGTCAATAGCATTGGTAGAATGAAAAGACATATTGTGGTTTCTCTTTAAATTTCTCTGATGTGTAATCACATCGAGCATGTTTTTATAAATTTATTCCTGGAAATTTTTTTTTTAAATTTTTTTAGAGACAGGATCTTGCTCTGTCACCTAGGCTGGAGTGCAGAGGTGTGATCATAGGGCTCAAGTGATCCTCCTGCCTCAGCCTCCTAGGGAGATGGGGCTACAGGTGCATACCACCACACCCAGCTATTTCTTTTCTTTTTTTAGAGATGGGGTCTTGCTATTTTGCCCAGGCTGGTCTCAAACTCCTGGCCTCAAGTGATCCTCCTGTCTTGGCTCAAAGTGCTGGCTCACAGGTGTGAACCACTATGCCTGGCCAGGTTTCTTCTTTATGTAAAAGTCTTCTGGTCATTTTTCCTTGGTGTGCTTGTTGTTTTTATAATGTCTTAATGTATTTTGGATAATAATTCTGTTGGTCATATAAGTTGCAAATATTTTCTCCCAGTTTGTGGCTTACTTCTTCAGTTTCTTTATAGCATATTTTGAAGACTAGAATTTTTTAAACTTTTTAATATAGTTACATTTATCAATTATTTCATTAATAGTTTATGTTCTTATATGTAGTTTATAAAATTCCTACTCAAAATTCATGAAGATATTCATCTTTTTTTTCTTCTAGAAATTTCAAAGTTGTGTTTTCTTCACTTATGTTTTAAAGCTACCTTTGATTATTGGATGATTTGTGATTAGGATCAAAATTCTTTATGGATTAATTATCAGAACAATGTTTATCAAGAAGTCCATCAATTCTCTGCTGATTTGAAATACTGTCTCTGTATCTCTTTTTGGACTCTCCCATTTCATTGGTCTATTTTTTCTGTTTCTATATGAATTCTTCATTGCCCTAATTATTATAACTTTGACTTTGTTATATAGAGATATCTCCCTCAGCAAATAATACTACCCTATTATTCCTCAAGTCTATAGACAATTCTCTTTTCCACATAAATTTTGGAATTCTTAAAAAAAAAATCTGTCAAGATTTTCACTGAGCCTGCATTGAGTCCACAGATAAATTTGGGGAGAATTGGTATATTTACATTGTTTTGACTTTCTAACCATAAACACTTTTTGGTGTTACTTAATGACTTTTAATAAGTTCCCCACATTTTCCATATATGGGTTTTATGTTTAGACCTCATGATATGCTTCTGATTCCAGATCTATAATCTATATCAAGGAAGCTAGAAGTTGTGCTGCTTTTCAATACTATTAAAAAAATACTGGACCTAGGTGGGCAATGCTTTGGGCACCAACATACATGGTCTTCCCAATAGTCTCTCAGTTACACCATCCACTAGAAAAATAGTGAAGGAGCTCTAGACCAAGAGAACTCCAATCTCGGTTTTGTGATTAAAGCACTGTGTCTTTAGGCTGGTTACTTGACCTCTTTGAACCTCTGTTTACTCATCTGAGAAATGGGAAGGTGAAAGATGATCCCCAAAGTGTTTCACTCTAACATCATATAAATTTTGTTAGGAAAACATTCACAATAAGGAGAACTAACAGGATCAGAGAACTCTCAGATTTATCTTCTGACTTACCTTTGTTGCAGCAACAAACAACTCTGCAGTTACAGTGGTTTACAGGACAGGAACATTTATTTTTTGTTCATATTACCAGTTATTAGCTGTAGGTTGGCTGGGATGGCTGCTCTAGCTCTGATCAGCTCTACATTTTTTGGAACTGGATCCCAGAACTCACTCTGCAAAATGTTGCCCCAAAGCACTACTTCCTAATCTAATAGTTTTTTACATGAATTGTCAATAAAAAAATCAATTATGTTAGCTACAATGTATTTGTTCTGCATATAAAGGAAATATATGCATACTAAAAAACATTTATAAGCCATAACAAAGGAGAGAAGATAATGCAAGTGACCCGTAAATCTATACTTAAAGATAATTAATATTAATTTTTTGATATTTTTCTTTTTAGTTTTTACCTTTGTGTCAATGCATATTATAAATTTTAATAAAATCAGGATTATATTGTGCAAGTCATTTTGTAAGCTTATAACAAAACCTAACATAATGATATATTTCTTTGTCATTCAGTGAACTTTAAAAACAGGAATTTCAATGGCTGCATAACATCTCATAACGCGAAAGTCCCATTATTTAGTTAACCCTTTTTTCATTGTTAGAGCATTTCCCTTTTTTTTTTTTTTTTTGCTGGTATAAGTAAGGCTGTGATTGATGTTACTGTAAATAAATCAGAATACTGATCACTTATTATATCCTTGACAAAAATTTCTGGAAGAGTAATATGAATTCTTGCCTAGGGGTGAGTTTATTTCAAACTCGCCACATAAGCCTGACATCTCAGTGTGATGGAGGATAAATGTGCTTGCAGTTTAAGTTACATGACCATGAGTTATCTGGTTCAGAGCAAACCCAAAGGCAAGCGATGTTCTATTGATTGGGGGTGAGGGGTTTAGTTGTGGGAGGTCGGTAGCTAAGTAATGTAGGAAAGAGGGTTCACATTATGGAATGCCCATTTTATGCCTGTTGCCTTTCTGCAACAGGCACTATTTCTGTTCTGAGCCCTCTTCTCTGCCTCCCTGTTAACGCTGAGTCCTTCCTTTGCCCTGGCCTTTGCATCAATATTTATGCCACCTGAACAGTCACATGTCCTCAATGGGTACATGTATATGATTTTTTCATCACAACAAATTTTAATTATTCTTGTCTAAACTTTGAAGCATTTCTTATGACAACCAATAAGGACCATATCAGCTTATCTATGCAGGACTGGTCTTTTACTGTAAGTATTTGTTCTTACTAAGTTTGTCTTTTAGAAAGTTTGAAAATAAGGACACGGTGCTTGTCTTGACACCGTACAGAGAACTAGATCTGCAGAAAACAATTGAGCAGTGGACATGGGTTGGAGCAGTGGCAGATGGGAAGGCATTCTCTCAAGATCAGGTCCACATAATGAAATAATTACTACTAGAAAGGGCAGAATCTTGGTTGACATCAGCTGGCCAGGTAAAATACATTTATTCCAAATATTTATTTTTATTAAGCACTTGTATAGGGCTTATTATGCTCCTGTCACTGCTCTAAGAACTTTACAAATATTTCATTTGATCTTTACAACATGCCTATGAGGTAGGTACTGTTTTTATTATCTCTATTTTGTAGTCTAAGAAACTGAGGCACCAAGAGTATGGACAACTTTTATAAGAACAGCCAGCAAGCCAACCAAAAGAGGTGGCTCCAATGTCCAGGTTTTGCACCAAACAGGATGTTAAGACAGGGGAAGATCAAATTATTTCAACAAAATCACTAACATTGACCTCATAAAGTATACAGACTAGCATGGGGCTAGAACCTCAAAGGCGAGCAAAGCGATGTGAAATATTGTGACCAGGTCTAAAATACAGAGACATATGTAAAGGTCTTGAGGACTAAAGATGAAGAAACTAATGCTGCAGTGAATTAATAAAACTATAAATTCTGCCTGGAGGCCGTGGTGGGAGGGTCGCTTGAGCTCAGGAGTTCAAGACCAGCCTGCACAAGAGCGAGATTCCATCTCTCCTAAAAATGGGAAAAAAAAAAAAAATAGCCAGGTGTTGTGCATGCCTGTAGTCCCCACTACTCAGGAGGCTTAAGGCAGGAGAATCACTTTAGCCCAGGAGTTTGAGGTTGCAGTGAGCTATGATGACTCCACTCTACCCTGGGCAACAAAGCGAAACTCTGTCTCAAAAAAACCCTATAAATTCTGCATGGAGCATGTGAGAAGGCCACAGAAAGGAGATAACATTCGAGCTGAATGTTAAGAAATGAGTAAGACATGAAACACTTACATGACAGGGTAGAATTCCAGTGTTTAACTTACTCCTCAAACTAGAAGGGAAAAGAGTACGCCAAACTATGTACACTAAGAGCTTGGAATGTATCACTGGGCACACAGCCTGGGTACGTTTCCCAGCATCCCTTGCAGTTACATTTCACCATATAACCAATTGAATGTGGACAGAGGTGCCCTCCATTTCTGGGCCTGGCACATAAAAAGCTCCCATGTGATCCTTTATATTATCTCTTCCCTTACCTATCAGTGGGGTACAGAAGATTCAGGAGAGGCTGAGCCATTCTCATCCATTTACGTATTGTCTACAGCTACTTTTGCACTACAATGGCAGAGTTGAGTAGTTGGAACAGAGACACTATATGGTCTATAGAGCTGGAAATATTTGCTCTTTGGGCCTTTCTAGAAAAAATTTGCTGACCCATGGTCTAAAAAAAGTATGTTTATATTCACAGATATGCATCTACAGAAAACTGTACGTATGACATATGTATAAATACTTTTAAATAAAAATGAGGAAAAACTATTTTTTTTTTGCACTTCTAAGAAATAATGTTTAAATGTTAGCCCATGTCATTGAAGTCACATACAGGTAAACAGATTGCACTATTCTCCAAGGCGAAGTGAAATTATTTTTCTAGTGGTTCATTGTGCCCTGCAAATCTCACCAGGTTTTCATGGTGCCTTTGCATACCATTTGACCTGAGCTTGTCAGCCCTTTGTTCACTTTCCTACATCTTGCTTCTACAACACTTATGTTCTGCCAGCTAGCTCCAAACATGAGTTAGACAATCAGATCTTTTTTAAGAAGCTCTTCTCAGTAAATATATTTTAGGAATACTAGACATGGTCATTTTTCTCCTGACATTCTTTCTCCAAGAAGCTTCAAGAGCAAATATGTCCTGATGGGGAAAAGAACATCTAACAAAAGGCTGTCTATTCTCCAAGCCTCCAGAACTTTCAAAGTTGGGATAATATCTATTGTAATCCAAGAACCACTTATTATAGATGTACAGGGAGTTAAATAAAGAGTGTATAAAAGACTGGATTTACAGCATTGTGAAAAAGACATTTTTATCCATCTTTCCATAAGCTCAAAGGTAGATTCCTGGATATACTGTCTATGTATGAACACTGATTTGAAAAAATACCTGAGATATGAGCTCTATATAAACATCAGCTGTGGGAGAAATGGGGAAAGAAGTAGAAGACAGAGGTGGACATTCTTTGTCTTTGACCAAAGCAGTCCTCCCCCTCCTATCTTGTCCTCCCATCAGTTACTTTTAATATTGGGTATGCCTGCTCTTTTTACTGTGGGAATGGCAGGGAGATAAATCTAACATAATGTCATGCACACACAAATATATACACACATGCACACAAGCACATGCACACACTCAGGCACCCACTGTTTTATTAGTCTCTGCAGCCCTCTCTGTCTTCCTTAAGTCTCATCATCTGTCCTCACCTTCTACCACATGCCAAATTCAGTCAGCTATTGAGGACAACCTTAAGAGGTTCATTTTTTCAGCTGGAGAGATACCCAACTAGAAAAACTATTCCTACATACTTGCAGTTTTAACTTACCCTATTTTATCATAATTTTGTATAGTATGTATAAGCATAAAACATGAATAGGTCTCATGTTTTGAGTGCTTTCTAAGACCTAGGAATTCTTGTAAAGGCTTTAGTGAATAAGCTTGTTCAGCCATCATAAAACCCTTATAATGTAAAAACTATTATTATCCCTGTTTTATAGGAGCCAGTTTTCAAACATAGACATGATCATTGCAGACCCATGAGTGACCTTAACTAGTATTTTCCTCATAAATGTTTACTTCTTAAAACAATAACAATAAAACATGTAAAAATTGCATATGAACAAGGCAATAAAACCAATAAAATTTAAACACATACCATATACACTCATATATGTATACATATGTATATATGTGCATGTGTGTATATGAATGTATACACAGAAACTGTATTATGGCACCATGTCATTTCTATATACCAATTTCTGTATTAGCTAGTTTAGCTTCCAGTTACAAATAGAAAACACTTAATGGCTTACAAACACAAATGCACGTTGGAAGTTCCCAATTAACTGGGGGTCAATTGCATCTACTGTGGCTTTGTTCAACTATGATTGGCTCTTCTTTGCCTCACACGTCTTCTCATTTTAACACTCTAACTTAAGGAGCACTTAAGGTAGGAACTGCCCATTTTTTGGCACAGAGGAAGAAAAAGAGGATAAGCCAAACCACACAACCATGTTTAAAAGCTTTTGCTTGAACTTGGCCTGTATCACGTATTCCACTGGCCAAGTTATGTGGCCAAGTCCAGCATCAATGGGGCAGAAAGGTACAGCCCTCTGACAAGGAAGCAAGGGAATGAGTAGCCATGAACAGTAATACAATAGACTACATCTTTTTCACGTGTTTAAAGACTGCACTGCCAAATCCTGTTGTCAGTTACCCCAGAGTTAACTATCTTAGAATGTTATCACATTTTATGCTTATCGACTAAGAGCTAATTCACACAGTTTTTCTAGAATAAGTATGTGTGCACTGCTTTTATCCTTCCATTTAATTGCAAAGATTTGTGCAGTATCAGCATGCTATTTTGAAAGAACATTAGATGAACTGAAATATTTTTTTTAAAAAAAACAACTAATCACTTTCTTGCTTTCTGTATTAGCAAAATTTATTCTGCACAGGCTCCAGCAAAGGGGGAGGAGGCCCTCAAACTAAAGTTTTAGGATGCATTCAGAGAATTATGTACTTTTACATCCTTTTTGTTACCTTAATTACTCTCCTATTTGCATTCCAAATGTGACTATTGAATTCAAATTCAAATTAACATTATGGTCTCTGAATAAAAGGGAGCTGCTAACCTGTGCTTATTGTTAGAAATGGCCCTTGGAGAAATCTGAAGCCTCTGTTGTGCTACCTAAAAAATGTAACTGGTTCTTTTGATCCAGACAGAGGACAAGTTGGACTAAAATGCCTGTGGCAGTAGGAAGGTAACATTCTAAAGAATATGATATATGTAAAACTCATTTATTTGAATATTACATCACCAGCAATGGATCAATTTGATGTTAATGTTTAATTCAGAATGTCCATTTTGCCAGACAAAGTGGAGTCCTGTTAACTTTTTGGGTAATTCATCTTTCTACAATGTATTTTCCTTTCATTGGAGTCTGTGAGGTACATGACCTCAATCTACCCCACCCCCACTCTATTTCTTTTTATTGCATGGATCATTTGTTCTACTGGGGGGATACGACAACCTAGCAAAGTGTTTATTGTGTCGCTGGCTATTCTTTCTCTGTTTCAGGGCTTCAGTATTAGAAACATATGAACTTTCAGGAACTCCACAAGAGTAAGTTAGAAAAGCTGAGTTAACAGTGGACTAGGGCTTAGAGGGTATAAACCAAACTCCAAAATTTCACTGTGGTTGGATGTATCTGGGCTGATAATGGGAAAGAAGAAAATGTATCAGCTAGTCATGTTCAATGTTTAATAAACTTGACATTTATTGAATTTCAATATCTTATTTGATTTATAGATTAAAGGAGGAAATTGGACTCTGGTATTCTATAGCAGGAAAAAATAAGACATTTGTTTTAGGGTGAGAGCACTCTAAAAGTCCTTTCAAATATCCTATTATCAGGTTTTGGCTGAGACAAACAGTAAATACTCCTGGCAGTATTGGAATATTTTTTTTAAGCAAGAGTCCAAATATTTAGGATATCTAAATATGTACCTATTGTAAAATGTAACTTGAAATCAATAAGCCTTATTATGTGTGAAACAAAGTTTATGGGAGGCCATTGTTTTGGACTAACGTCCTGTACCTAGGCCCCAGAAGACTAGACCAAACCAGAATGGAGTCACTGAAAGGGCGGCCTTGCAAAAATAACAGGAAAATATCTAATCCCACCATTTCCCCCTAACAGCTAAAGATCAATCCCACGCGCTCTCCGAGCTCTCCGCTAACAGGCACCCCATGGAGGGTTCTGTTTTTCACAACATCTGAAAAGAGCTGAACAGAGAGAAAGGAAATGTAAATCTTTCAAAACTGCTTTTGAGAATCTGCTTTTTACAGCCTAGGGGTTCCTGAAGGAATAGCAGGGTGCGGGTGCGGGCCTCAGGCCTCAGCCATATCTCGAGGGCAGAGTAGCATCTCCAGCGATAATCCCGTCTCCAAGGAAAGGGGGGTGGGAGCCAACTCTTTGGCATCCCACCTGCCAATGCATCTGTTATCAGTCTGCTGAAGCAGAGAAAAAAAGGGGCATTTTTACCCTTTAAGAACACCAGCCCACTTCTCCTTGTGTGGCATTTTCACTCCTTCCTCTGTGTGCTGTGGCCACGCCTTCCTTCTCTCTGTCTCTCTGTCTCTGTCTCTGTCTGTCTCTCTCTTTCTCTCTCTGGAAAATAAATAGACTTTTTTCTATTCTAAACATTGCCTGAGAATTCTTTCTCCACCGGCCGTGAGCACCTAGTAAATTTCTACCTTAACAGTCACTTGTGCCAAGTGCCACATAATCAAACTGAACTTTTGAACAGAACAGTTTTCCTAAAAAACAGGAGATTCTAGTCAACCTAAATCACCATAATAAGGAAGTCCCCTCTGTTTTAACCCTAAAAGGAAAGTAACTTTGAAATGATCAATCTGCTTTTTGGTCTTTATTTCTGCTTTCTTAAGTTCTTTTCTGCCTATAAACCCAAATTCTGCCTCTTCAGCTCATCAGAACATTCATTCTGTTTTATAGAATGAGGTGTTGCTCAATTCTAGAATCACAAATAAAAGCCAATAAAGATTTTAAAACTAAATTTGTTATAATTTTGCTTTTTGACACCTGACTCAAAACCAATAAGCTTTTTTTTAATGGTTTAGCAATAGATGCAAGAGATGTCCCCAAAGAGGTTGCAGAAGATGCAGCCCCATGATCCAAAGTCACTCCCAAAGATAGAAAGAAAGCAAAAAGGCTCATTGCCACAGGCAATCAAGGTAAAAAGGAAACAGAGATGAATCTCCTGAGTGAGGGCAATGGGTGGCTAGAACATCAGCTACAAATGGGGTGCCTAGGCTCCCACATTTCTATATAATCAACTACAAATTCTCAGGACCCCCCAATAGGACAGTTGGTCACATGCAGGTAGAGGCCTGACAACATATGTACACTGAAGGAGTGAGGGGAAACTTGCCCTTTCCACCAAAAGTTTGCCAAAAGATCAGTTTACAATTAAGGCAGATTAATAAGAGAAAGGCGTATTTCCAATACCATGCACATGGAGAGAATCACATAGTGATTACTCAATATCCCAAAGAAGTTCAGATATGTTTATACATGCCTTTTGTGGGGGGTGGGGAATGAGGAGTATGGGTAATTCTGTTCAGGGGCTATAAAGGGTCACTAGGAAGGATGAATGGCTGGGGGAAACAGATTGACTTTTAAATTAAACTGATATGGGTATTATGTTTTAAATGATTTGGGCTAGGTCTGGTTGCATTCTGCAACATAGCGAGATAACAGGGAGAGGAAGGGAAGTCAATTGCCCCCTTTGATCTTCTGATCAGGTCAGGCTGGTTTATGCTTTTTGATTTTGAATGGCCTTTAATTCAAAATATTCTTTATACCAAGGAGTCATATTTTCAGATGAAATTTTTTAAGTTCCTTCATTCCCCCTGCCTGGAGCTTCCCTAGAAGTTTCATGCACTAAAAGCTGAGTCAGTAGTTGTGGAGAAAGAGATCTGGTTAATAGTCTAGTAATGAGATCTGAAAAGAGGAGACAAAAACATAGACTAAAATGAGAATAAGTAAGTAGAAAAGAATAGATCTAAGCACATTTCCCCACACCCCATTAACCCAGCCTCTCATTCTTGGGAACAGGTCTTCATCAATCTTACGGAGAATGTTTATCTTGTCTTTTTAGAGGTTTAGATCAGTGTCTACTTGCCCTGCATGGTTTTACATACAAATAGTACTTTTTCACCAATAATCATGCAAGCTCCTCCCTGTTGGGCTCTCAGGGCATCCAGGAGGCAGCAGTTTTCAAATACGACAGAGGTTGGGCTGTTGACTTCTAACTGAAGTGCTCCCGATGTTTTCATGGTGATGTCGAACTCTTGTTCTATTACCATGGAGAGATTCAAAACTGCCTTTTAAATCTCATGAGTTCCAAATGCCAGGCAAAGAGTCCTGAGCACCAAAAAGAACTTAGAATTGTGGTATACAAGTGGGTTTTTTATAATATCATGTCTAGTACATTTGCTCGGTACCACTTTATGAATGAAAGAGCCCAAGTTTGTAAATTTGGCTGGCATTTAAAGTGCAGTACCTGGTAACAGAGGGTGTCAAATAACCAAGTCCATAGAATCCTGATCATCTAGGTGGGAACCACTTTTATGCTTTATCGCCACACACAATAAAAAGACCAGTGTCATTTACAGATAGGGTCAGGTTGGACCTGTGACTGCCCAGCCTGGAGTTCGCTGTGCCTCTTCTTCCTCACTGGCACTTCCACATCTCCAGTGTCTATGTGTCCCTGCCAGTCTATGGGAGCAGAACAGCTTGTGAAATATTTGATATTAAAGGCCTTTGGTCTGGTTCTGATAGTTGTAGAGCTTCATTTTTGTCACTTAACCAAGTCAGCCTAGACTTTTGGTCTGTCCATATGTAATCTTTAATGTCTGGCAACTTAACAAGGGGAGCAAGTGAGCTACCCCAAGTTGCACAGGCCTGCCTTGTGAGCCATCCATAACATCTGGTGATTTGACAAGCATGGACATCATGAGGGTTAGTGTCAGCACCATCTAAGGGGTGCAAGAATGCCATCTGTGGAATCAAACTCTGTAGAGTCTGATCACAATATTGCCCTGGTATGTCACCCAGAAAATATCCAGCATTATCCCTGTTTTCAATGCAGAGGGAAAAATTTCTCTCCAGTGACTTCACCTGGAAAAAAAAGACAATTTTTTTTTTGAGCTTCCACAGAGGTTTTTCTGTGTCCAGTTGACTCACCAACAGGAGAAGCATGTTTCTTCTCTGATTGTGGATGTCATATCTTGTCATACATCCAGGACTGCTTCTGGATGTTCCCACCAGGCACTTACATTGGCAAAAAATATGAGTTCAGGTTCTTTTGCATGATCTAGATGTTGGCATAACCAGCTATCAGTCAGTGTGGCCAGGGTGTGAAAGACTGGTACAAAGAAATGCTGGGTCTATGCCTGACCTGCTGGAAAAACAGCAAGGGTGAGTAAGAGCAAGGCATAGCTGGAAAGAGTCATAGTGGAAGATTAAAAGGGAGAATGGGATAGGTTGAGGCAATCTCCACTCAGCTTTCAATGCATAGTCCTCGAAGGTGGAGGCTTAGAAGAGTTTAAAAAGGACCATTTGGAGGGGTTTAAGAGACAAAAAGGAATTTATATGTTAAAAATGGGTTTCTTGATCTACAATCTTGGGGGGAAAAGCTGTCTGCTTTGTGAAGACAGCTGCTTCAGGGGCCTGGGAACTGGCCCTGGAAGTCCTTACTTTTCAGGTCACCTATAGGAGTTGTCTTCCAATTGCCTCAGTGCAATTTGGCGTGGCTCATGTGAATCCAGGAGGATTTTTCTTTTATTTTTGTAGCTGCATAGGTAGTTGACAGTACTTTATAAGGGCCTTTCCGGTAAGGTGACAGCACATATCATCTTCTAAAAACTTTTTATACACACGATGTCTTGGTCAAACAGGATGACAAGGACTTCAGTTGGCAGAGGCCACACTCCTTTCACCAGTCAATGATAAGCTCCAAGCCTATTAGTTAGCATCTGTATGTAACTAGTCATGGTATCGAGTTGTTCTCTTAAATCCCCATAGTGTTCAGTCAGTCCAGGAATAGGTTTAGATGTGTTGGTTGGTAGGCATGGGCTGACAGAACACTATTTCAAAAGGGGTTAAACCATGTCTCCTAATTGGAGCATTCCAGGTTTTTATAGGGGCCAAAGGTAATATTTTTGGCCATTTAAGTCCAGTGTCTTGACAGACTTTTTTCAAAGTCCTTTTCATTTCTAGACTTTTATGTTCCACTTGCCCTGAGGATTGGGGGTGATATGGGGTATGAAATTTTAATGAGTACCTAAGCCTTCCTCAGCAACTGGTTTATTTCTGCTGTAAAATGAGTCCCTTGATCTGACTCAATCCATAAAGGAATACCCAAACAGGGAATAATCTCAGTTACTAATTTCTTTACCACTGTTGTAGTGTTAGCACACCCAGTTGGATAGCATCCAGTCCATCCACTAATCATATAAGCAATAACCAAAGAGTGAGAAAAGCCTAAAGCTGGAGATAAATTTATAAAATCAATTTGGAGTGCCAAAAAGAGATAGTCTGGGCCTTTGGGGACCAGTTTCCTTCAGAGATTTGGTGAGATTTACAAACAGTGCACTGGGAAATAATTTGGTCAGAGATATTGTACATCCCACGGCAGTACCAACTCTCTCTATATATTTTTTCTTAATTATCCCCCATTTGCACATATGTCCCATGTGGTAGGAGCTAAGTGCAAGTCAAAAAGTTAAAAGAAAAGGGGCCACAGGGACCCTGTTTGGCCCAATATACAATTTATCTGATATTATAGGTCCATTGGCAATAGGAGTGTCAGCAGAAATTAAGAAATGAGATTTTCAAATTGTACCAAATGCATAATAGACTCCAAAGGCATATTTGGAGTCTGTATAAATAGCGGCAGCTTTTCCTTTTGCCAATGTGCAAGCTCTAGTGAGGGCTGTAACAAAAATGACTCAAGGCATTTTGGGGTGAGATTGAGTGCCCTAAGATATTTCATGTCTTAAGTAACAGTTGTATGTACTCCTGGAGTCCAGACTTGGAGGCTTTATGGCCTCCTGCAGCTAGAGTCTTTAAAAGAATGAGTCTAAGAGAGCACCCTGTTTACAGAGCAAAAGATCATCAATGTATAAACAAGTACTGAACGAGAATGAATCTCTGAATAAAGGTTATAGAGTCTAAATCAGCTTAGAGAATGAGAGAATATTGAAGGAAATTCATAATATTCCTGAGGTATTGAGGTCCGCGTTAACTATCTCCCTCTGAAGGTGAATGCAAAGAGAAATTGTGAATCAGCGTGCAACAGAATGGAAAAGAAAATCACAGAGGTCAATTACTGTATTCTTAAAGTCACACGAACTAAAAAGCATTGGAGTTAGTTTCTATCTTCTTGATAAACTATCTGATTTAAGCACTTATTTTTAAAGCTAATTAGGGTTTTTATATGATTTGGTAGTAAAACATCACATACAAATGACACAAATAGACACTTAGACATATAGATATACAGACAGAAGCAGTTCTGATAGCACTTATAAAGAAATTTTATTTGCTGGCTCTTAAATATTACTTTCTTTAGACTATCTTTTAATTACCTAATTTATTGTTTTAAGCAATTACTAGCTGGGCAAAAATTCACCTTTTGTAAGATTCTGCCATTTCTGTAAGCATCAGAAATTAAGAATCCTATTTTTACCTTAAATCTTGGCTTTGGCTCTCAGATCTCCACAATCAACTTAGGCAATGATTTTTTCTTACCCAAGAGCAGAAGAAAAAGGAACAAAGGGATAGGACACAGAAATCTCTGTGAATTCCTGAAAGCTGGAGTTTGCACCCCCTGTAGTATTGGAATTTGCTGTTAGTTTCTGCCTGACCCCTCAGACATTTGAGGCCTCTAAATGCATCTAAGCTAATTAATTATCAAATGCAATGTGGTCCCATTCCTAGTTTAGTTTCTGTGGTGACTTCTGAACTCAATTAGGTTTCAAATTTGCTCAAACAAACTCAGAAATCTCAAAACAAATCTGTGGCTCTTTGGAATCAGAGAGAACTCAGTTGTAATCAGAGAGTAAAGGACAACAGGACACTTGGACTCTCAGTGCTGCTGGGGGTCTCTGTGAGCTCTATCTCAGAACACACTTTTGATAAAAATGAAATTTAGCAGAGTTTAATTGAGCAAAGAGCAGCTGAATTCACAAATTGGGCAGCTAAACTAGAACAGGTTCAGAGAGACTAATGCTGTAGCATGGTTGAAGAAGATTCATGGACAGAAAAAAGAAAGTGACATACAGAAAACGGAAGTGAGCTATAGAAACAACTGGATTGATTACAGCTCAGTGTTTGTCTTACTTAAATACAGTTTGAACTGTTGGCTGCCTTTGGCCAAAACTCCATGATCGGCAAAGAGGAATGAGTAGAAAGGAGTGAAGATGAATGGAGCAAACTTTAGCTGGGCACAAACAGCTGACACTTTGCTTTTGAACTTTTAAACTAAAGTATCCTTTTAAGGAAAACCAATAAGCCTTAACCAAGGTTACAACTTAATCAAAGAAGCAAAAGGTGTCTTTAAAGAGGTGGAGAACAGATTTTACAAGATCTACACAAAAACAGCTCAGAGAAAGAAAAGCCTCAATAGCCATAAATGAAGTGTAACCCACAATTTTGTCCAGTCATATTTCGTAGAGTCCCAGCTTTTCAGCTGACCATTCATACATTAATACCTAAAACCCCGTATGTCTCTACAGAATACAGGAAAACAAAAGCTGTGCACACAAGGGAAGAGAATCAATGAATGGTGAAAGTTAAACAAATGTCAAACCAGAACAGGCTCATTCCCTGCCTGGGAATCAAACTTAAGCTGCTGAGGTGAAAGCACAGAAATTTAACCATTAGGCTATGAGGCAAATTGGCCCATGCCATTATTCCCACAGGGGCAGTGTTCAAAGGATTTTTATCTTTGTTTTAGATCAGATATTTGCTCAATTTTGTCAAGAGAATTTTTAAGGTTAGCCACAACATTATGTGTCTTTCTTTTGGTCTAATTTCTCTATGAATACAAATAAGGCAATTGTTTTGAATAAGAGATCTCTAAAATTTATTTTAAAAATTTACAAGTCTTTTAATTTAAAAGATCCATCTTTTTTGGCCATTCATCTCAATGGTATATTTATTCCAAAAGCAACTGAATCTAATGCCTTTTCATAGAAAGCCCAGGTGGTAATTTTTCAGCCTGGAGAGGACACACAGAAGGCAGTTTCCAAGATTCCCAAAAATTCACTCTCAGAAATACACAAGCTAGGACATTTTAAGACAAAGAATTCCCCCAGAGCTTGACACCTTCAGTACAAAGAGTGTGCTCCTTAGAATCTTATGTGTCTCGGACTCCCAATCTTTTCAGACTGGCCGTCTAACAAGTTCCCGAAAAAACACGCCCCCTGGATGGCGGAGACTGAGAATTCCCACTCAGTCACACGACGAGCTCAGGGACATAAATCAGGACGAGAGGGAAACCTCATATGGTTTTTGTTTTCGGGGACTTGCAGCAACGTTTGTCTGAATAGACGCCAGTCTGGAACCGTGTCACTGGCTAGTCTGCAGGGCCGGCTCCAACGGCGGGGCTTATGGGGTGCTAGGCCTGTGTTCTACCCTGTGGTAAACCTCTTTGTGACAAAAATGACACAGAAAGACAATCAACAAAAGAAAGAACTACACGTAATAAACAACAACAATAAAAGCTATTTCTGAGAGGAGATGGAATCAAACAATATGAATATTCATACCACAAAGTACCAAAAAGTATACCAATACTAGAGTCGCTCACAAGACTAGTCACTCGCAAAAACCTTCTTTCTTTAATCTTAAATTTGGAAAGTACAACGATCTTTTACTGTCTGCTCAACCGGAGCCCGCAGAGGGAAACCGGGAGTCTGACTAGTACGTAAGGAATCTTACTTACTATGTTGCCGCTGGTCTGAGTTCCGATTTTCCTTCGGTGACTTTCAGGAGAGCAGAGTGGCTTTGAGATGGGCCGGCTACGCCAAACTCTAGGGGTGAGGGGAAATTTGCCCTTTCCCCCAAAAGTTCGCTGAATGATCGACTCACAATTAAGGCAGATTAATAAGAGAAAGGTTATTTACAAATATCACGTGCATGGGGAGATCACATAGTGATTACCCAATATCCCAATGCAGTTCAGATATTTTCATACAAGCCTTTTAGAGGGGAGAGGAGAAATGAGGAGTACAGGTAATTCTGTTTGGGGCTATAAACGCTTGTTAGGGAGGATGAATGGATGAGGAAAACAGTTTGACTTGTAAATTAACCTGAGAGACAGGTATTATGTTTTAAATGATTTGGGCCAGGTCTGAGTTGGAAAGCCAGGGAAGTCGATTGCCCCCTTTGATCTTTTGATCAGGTCAGTCCAGTTTATGCAGATAGAAAGAAAGCCCCTTCCAGTGCTTTTTGATTTCGAATGGCCTTTAATTCAAGATATTCTTTATACCAAGGAGTCGTATTTTCAGGTGAAATTTCCTGAGCTCCTTCAACACACACCCCAGCAGGCAGAAAGCCGGAGACAGAACCCTCTCACTTGATCCAAGCCAAGCTCTCAGGACACAAAACAAACAGGAAAGTAATGGCTAGCCCTGGGAGGGAAAGGATTGATCATCAAGAGTACTCTCCTGGCTTTGGTGTCAAGGTGATATTGGCTTCTTACAATGAGTTACAATAAGTCCTTCCTTCTCAATGTTATGAAATAATTTCTGCAGTATGAGTACCTATTCTTTGTAGGTTTGATAAGATTCAGCTGTGAAACCATCTGGTCCAGGACTATTTTTTGTTGGAAGATTTTTTTTTTATTGCTGCTTCAATTTTGTTGAAATGCAAATCAAAAGCACTATATCACCTAACTCCAGTGAGAATGGCTTTTATCAAAAAGTCCCAGAACAGTAGATGTTGGCCTGGATGTGGAGAGAAAGGAACACTATACACTGTTGGTGGGACTGCAAATTAGTGCAACCTCCATGGAAAATTGTATGGAGATTCCTCAAAGAACTAAAAGTAGACCTACCATTTGATCCAGCAATCCCACTACTGGGTATTTACCCAAAGGAAAAAAAGGCATTTTTATCAAAAAGAATGTTTCTTGCAGCACAATTCACCGTCGCAAAGATGTGGAATCAACTCAAGTGCCCATCAATTCATGAGTGGGTTAATAAAATGTGGTATGTGTGCACCATGGAGTACTACTCAACTATAAAAAATGAATTAATACCTTTCGCAACAATCTGGATGGAACTGGACACCATTCTTCTAAGTATCACAAGAATGGAAAAACAAACACCACCTGTACTCACTATTAAATTGGAACTAACAGCATTCATGTGTACAGATGGAAGTAAAACTTAATGGAAATCACGCAGGTGGGAGGGGGGAGAAGGGGAGAGGTGAAATCATACCTCACGGGTACAATGTACACTATCTGGTTGATGGGCACACTTAAAACTTTGGCTCAAGCAGTACAAAAGCAAGCCATAAAACCAAAATATTTGTGCCCACATAATATTCTGAAATAAGAAAAAAATAATAATTTAAAAATAAAAGTAAACAACAATAACTACAATAGTAAAGCATCTAATGAAACAGAAAGGGCTCAGTCCACTGTAAACCATTATCACTTTATTGTAATCAATGTATGGAATACTTATAGGTATTCCTAGAATACTTGATCTATTCATGTATTTGACATCTGATAAAAAGCAAGGCTAATAACTCCACAGTATTTAGATAGCACAGTTGTTATTATGAAGCTAAGCCTGTACACAAATGCAATTTTAGGTTATTGGGAATATTGTCAAATATATCTTCAGTATATTTGATAAAACCTAATATCTATTTTATTTCATTTATGAAACAATAGCATGGTATTGATGATTCTGTCGAATAATTATATATGGACCCTAATGTCTTTTTGTTCTCCTTTACTTTTACCTCTTTCCTACCTCAATTTTATATAATGCTGTAATTTTACATACATGTAGGTAGAACTATACACCTAATAAATTTGGTCATAATCAGCAAAAAAAAAGAGTACTCAAAACTGAGAGCCACCCAAGAGTCGTAATACCCAAAGAAATAGTTCCTCCAAGTGTTTTCTCCTGCCAATCAAATTTAGAAAGAAAAGACGAGAATATGTTCTTACCACCCTCACTCCACCCAACCCTGAGCAGAGATCAGGGAGTCTGACTAGTTTAAAAAAAAAGATTACTTTTACTAGTTTGGTCAGAGGTACTGAGGTCTCAGCTGCAGTTTCCAGAGAGAGAAGTCTCAACTATCCCATCCTTATCACCAAATTGTTAGGGACATAAAACTTTTCCTTTACCCTGTTAGATTTCTTGATTGGGGGGGGTCTGAAAATTAAATTGACAATAGACAAATTAGCAAGAGGAATAACACATTTTATTCAGGTATATACACACAGGAGTTCAAAAAAAATGTGACTCGAGGTATTTATAATTTGGGGCTTATATACCATCTTATACCCCATGCCACACTGCTCCATCTTAATAGGGAAAGGGAGGGGGAGAAGGGCACTTCCAGGGAAATGAATGACTTTCAGGAAAATTAAATGGGCCTGTAGGAGAATAGACGGGAGATATGATAGCTTTGTGACAATGTCTGCTTAGGTGTGGTGCCAACTTCTCTCGGGTGATGAGTCAATATTCCCTGGTCGCTCCCAAGGAGGGGATTTATGACAATTGAGTTCTTTTGGGAGCCTCTGGTTTTAGGCGTGTAAGAGATTTCGGGAACTCAATTGTCTTTTGCTCAAAATAATTTTTATGCCACAGTGGTATATTCTGGCCTCCTTCAGTATATTGCATAATTGCTACTCAAAGTATCATCAGCAAAGCAGCAGCAGCACAGCATAACCTCAGAGATTGTTAGAAATGCAAAATCTCAAGACAGACTCCTGACTTGTTGAATTTGAATCTGAATTTTTACGAGGTCACCAGGGATCTGTGGAACATTAAAGTCTGAGAAGAACATACCAGAGGATCTGATACATCACTTCATCAGATACGAACTATAAATAGACCAAGGCTGAATTGTAAAGATGGAGAGTTTTGTTCTTTTGGTACAGATTGTCTCCAGCACCCTACCAAACTCCTCTTCTACCATTGTCTCTCCCTTTGGTTCCATTCCAACAGCATTACACACTAACCCACATACTCTACTCTCTAGCTTCCAAAGCCTTCCAGCTGCTTCATGTAGCCATGGTCTCCCAAAAGCCATCATTAAGTCCAGGTCTCCATCTAAGCTAGACATTGGAATCACCATTAGAACTTGAAAATATGGATGCCAGAGTCTCGCCCATTCTGACTTAATTCATCTGGTGGAAATTCTAATGTGCAGTTAAAGTTGAAAATTAGCCCATTAGTCCTCCTCTTTAACCCCCTCGGGAGGCTCCTGGATTGATTTTCTCTAATTAACTAGTTAACATAAAGAGATTTATAGATATTAATGATTTACTTGATAAATCCAAAGAATATTTGCATTTTGACTGGGGACTACCTCAACCAAGAGACTAATTTCTTGTGATTTCAAATTTTATACTCCCCAGGGGGCTACCCTAATCAAACAATTAGGGTAGCTGCTATCTTCTCCTATTGAGACTAGGGAATTAATGAGTACATTCAGAGGGCAACTTGATATCATCCCAATGGGCTAAAGAGTAGCCATTCTTTTCCAGTTTAGAAAATAGAATCTACTCCCTTGGGTCCACAAAGGAGGAGTTCCTGACTCTTTGGAACATTCCAGATGACTGGGTAGAAAGCACTTGTGTTGCTCCCCTTTTTGTAGAATGGTATAGGAGACAGAAGAAATTCAAAACTTCAAGAATGATCAAACCTTGGTGATGTTTATGATCTATCTGCATAGATCATAACTTGGGGAAAAATGTGTGGAAGGACCTCTTCTTCTTAGGAGGAATACAGTTCTACTCTGCTCCCAATGAAGTACCAAAAAATAATCTAAAGCATCTTCTACTTAGCCTCCATTCTTCAGTGGATATTTGTTGGTTGCCTAACCAGTAATAATTCCATACTTTTCCCTTTCTAACAAGACCCATTTCTATGCCTTTATGAGGCAGCCATGCTTTCTGGGTGGAATTATCCTCCCTCCCAGCTCCAGTGGTAGGTTCTAATTGGCCTAAACCAAATGTTTGTCCCAGTAATTGGTTCAGAGTTGAGTTGTAACATATCTCTGAACAAATCAGTAAGAAAGTCTCCTGGCCCCTTAGCTAATGATTGGTTAATACGTGGATGGAGGGCAGACAATCTAAGTTGATCCAATCAAAGCATAGGCAGGACATTGTCCAATAGTTGAGGGAAAGAAAACTTTCTTGTTTGGGCTGAACCTGAAGGGAAAGTACATAGCCCCAGGTGCTTTTGGAAAGCTCTCCTAGAACCATCAGCAATGATACTATGGGCAGCAGCATGGAGAGACAAAAAGAATACTGCCATTGAACTTTTTATTTACATGGGACTATAAATGTTCTTATCAAGTGAATGGGTTTAAATTGAATTTTCCATTGCTTTGAAAATGAAAATATTTTAACTGATACATGTGCCAGTTTGGACTAAGTGCCCCAAAACTCTTGCCATGGGGTGATTATTTGCCTCTTGGTGCCCCTGTGATGTGCAGAATGCTGATTTACCAAGAACAAGGCTTAAGACAGTGATTCTCAAACTTGTCTGCACATTGGAATCATCCAGGATCTTCAGAAGATACTGATGCCTATATCTCACTTCCCACCAGAGATTGTGATTAATTGCTTTGTGCATGACTGAGGCTTTGTGTGTCTGCCTCTTTTATTTACTTTATTTTGGTGGTAAGAAAGGAGGTAGCAACTGAAAGAGGGAATTCACAGACTTCAATATAACAAATAAGCAAATGTCAAATGTTTACATTTTAATATTACCGTGCCCAGGATGATTCTTCTCCTAGCCATGAACCCTAAGACTCTGGGATAATAGAAAGGAGAAATAATCCCAGTTTATAGAATCTTGAGATTTTATTGACCTTGTGATATCCAGGGAACAACGTCAGTGAGTGATGCAATTTCCTGAGTTAATTTTCAAGAAGCAAATATTCACAAGGCTTTGTAGGTCCCAATATGAGAATATTGTCTCTAATCTCTTCTCTGATCTCCATCCCTTCCCCAGTCACCATGACAACTCATACAGGCATTAACCAAGAAACCTGGAAAGGACACTTTTGGTATTTTACCTCATCTCCTTTCTTAGACATTTCATAGAATGATTTGTATTCCACAATTCCCTGGGATGGATGAATTAGAAATTCTCAAGCTCCCAAATTATACAGGTCAGATTTCAGGGGGAGGCATATCTTATTAGAGAGCCATTGATGGTCCTAAAAAATTAAAGACATAGCAGAGGTATGACAAAACAAAGACCAGCTGCATTAAAAGGAAGACAAGGAAATTTTCTATGCAAACATAGGACCACTTAACTTTATGGAAGGAATGTCAAAGGCCTTATTCAGATCTTAAAAAATGGAGAAAGAGCCAAGAGTTTTCTGCTTGAGTTCATTCTAATTTTGGTTTCATACAGACTTCTATATGATTAATGTAAAATACCTTTAACATTAGGTTTTAGCAACCTTAACTTACTAATATTCTTTGACATTTAGTTATAAGGAAGTGTGTCTGGGTTCACACCTGGTCATTTCCTCTCCTCAGCAGCTGTGTGGTGTGTCAGTCAGCTATTGCTGCTTAACAAACAATTCCAAAGCTCATTGGCATACAACAATAAGCATTTATTAATACTTTACTATGTCCGAGAATTGGCTGTGGTAGCTCTACGTCAGACTTTGGTTCTGAGGTCCAGTTGAGGTGTCTGTTCTACATTTCTTTCATTCTTATGCTATGAAGGACATGTCCTTCTCATGACATTGATAGAAAAACAAATAGTAAAAGCAAAAACATGTCACTTCTATTATTGGCAAGGCTTGGAAGAGGTGCTCTATCACTTTCTCCCTCATTCCATTGAACAAAACAAGTGGCATGGCCAAGCTCAACATCGAGAAAGCAGAAGAATACACTCTCTACCCAGTGGTGTGAAATTCAAAGTCACATGACAGAGGATGGACTTGTTGATGGAAAAGAAGCCAAATTCTGTAAAATAATTTAAAGAGGTTTATTCTGAGGCAAATTTGAGGACCATGACCCAGAGCCAAGTCCAAGAAACCTTGAGCAAGTGGACTGGCAGTGCCTGGGTTACAGTTCGGTTTTATACCTTTTAGGGAGACAGGGGTTACATAGAAAGTCATATATCAATACATGGAAGGCATACATTAGTTTGGCCCAAAATGGCCATCTCAAAGGGGGCAGGGGGGTTTACAGGTTATAGGTGTATAGCTGGGTTTAAAGATTCTTTGACTTGTAATTGGTTAAAGACACGAAGCTTTGTCTAAAGGCTTGGAATGTTTTAAGATAAGGATGTCTGTTAATCAGACACAAGCCTCCGGACATATATTTGTTGTGTAAATTGAGGACCTACAGGTTTGTCTTGCATAGCCTTAGGCCTGTTAACGAGTTACAATGGATGTCTCCAAGAAGGGACAGGGGCATGATGAGGTATGTCCGACCTCCCTCCTCGTTGCAGGCAATTTAGTTTTAGGATATCACCTTGGCCAGGAGGGGGTCCATTCAGTCAGCCAGTGAGGGGGAAGCCTTAAGATTTTTAGTTCACAAACTCAAGGAGAAGTGAAGAAGGAAAACAATAATGTTAATAATGCAGTTTATCACATGAGATAAAGTTCAGGCTCTAAAACAGAGATTGGCGAACTTTTTTTGTAAAGAGACTGGTAGTGAATATTTTAGGCTTTATGAGCCATATGGTCTCTGCCACAACTATTCATCTCTGCCATTGTAGTACAAAAGCAGCCATGGACTATAGGTAAATGAATGAGCATGGTCATGTTCCAATAAAAATTTATCGACACTGAAATTTGAATTTCATATAATTTTCATGTGCCACAAAATATTATTCTTCTTTTGATTTTTTCCAATCATTAAACAATGTAAAAACCATTATTAACTAACAGGCTGTACAAAAACAAGCAATAGGCTAGATTTGGCCCACAGGCCACAGCTTGTCCACCCTTGTTCTAAAAAATGGCATACATACCCCTCAATTGTCTGTTGCATTCTCAGTCTCTCCCAACATTTAACACTCCAACCATATTAAAACATGGTTTCTCAAATAACCCATTCTGTTTAGTGATGCCTTATTTTTGAGTTTGCTCTTGCCCCACCCCAAAATTCCCTTCCCCTCTCCCTTGCCTGATCAGCAAACTTCTAGTCTTCCTTCTACTCCTACTCCACTCAGCGTTTTCACATCTGCACTGCCTTCCCATATTCCCTGAGACTAAGGAAGACTAAGGCGGTCCATTTCCATACTCCCATTGCATTATACATATGTGTTAATCTGGATAGACTAGCTGTTGTAGCATATACCACTAAAATTTAAATGGCTTAACATAGTAAATATTTATTTCTCACACATGTAATGGGGCCATGGGGTCAGGTGAGCATTTGAGCTCTCCTCCGTTCAATCATTTAAGTACTCAGTTTCCTGTCTTGTAGCTCAGACTTCTGGAAGATCCTACTAACAGTCTCTGTTCTGTAGTCAAATGAAGAGAGCAGGCCTGTGGGAGGGAGAGTTTTATGGGCCATGTCTGGAGTGCATCCCTTCTGCTCAACTTTCATTGGCAAGAACCCCATCCTTCAGCCACATGTAATAGCAAAAGAAGCTATAAATACGGTTGAATGAATGAATGAGTTGTAAGTATAGGAAAATTCAATTCATTTTATAACAGCACATACATTGTTCTTAGTAGACCAAAACATTAATCTCAGTGAAATTTGTTAAAAAGCAAACAGGACTGAGTTATAACCAGTTAAACTAAATTTCATGTTCCCTTTCTGCTTTGTGTTTTGAGAGCTGTTGCAGATATTTTCCAAAATGTGTCTTTCTCTATGTCAAGTTCCTTTCACCAGTTTAAAACACACTTCTTTTATTCAGGCCTGTTTTAGCTTTGCCCGTCCTCTGACAATGTCATTGCTCTTATTGGAGACCACAAAGGATGGGTGAAGTATTTTTTTTTTTAGATGGCCTCCTCCCCCACCT
>RJWJ010019926.1:0-29728 GCA_004363605.1 Indri indri | reverse complement strand
CTCTTTGAAAACAGAAAGCATTGCCTTGGGAAGTAAGGCGTTTCTTTGCTGGAAGTGGAAAAGCCGAGGCTATGATACCACCTGAGGAGAGGTAGCGTACCTGAGTAGTGAAAACTGTGGGCGTTGGTGTCAAGCTGGACGCGGGCTCAGGTCCCAGCTCCGTTTTTGTGAGACGTAGGAAATTGTTTTTTGACCCTCAATTTCCTCATTTGTGAAAAAGGTATGATAATATCCACTCCTGTGGGTTATTTTATGTAAGTAAATGAAATGTTAATTAACACTAGTGCTTGGCAGGTAAGAAACACTGAATTTGCTAACATTGCTGCCACTGTTATTATCTCAGCTTGATAAATTGGATGGGAAGATAAAATGCCTAATTTCCTCAGATTTCGTCGGCCTCTGATTCTACAGTTGCTGTGGATCCCACTCCATCAACGTTCCTCTGCCTTCTTCCTAATTCCCTGACTGTCCAGAGGTTTCTGTTTTAGCTCTATGTCAGGTCTTCCTAGACAATGGCGACATCCTCACCTTTCCTGTTGCCACTCTCCTCCCCATAATCAAAAACAATCTTGCCTCTATCCCAGTTCCTTGAAACCCTGATTTCTTTGGTGATAACTGGCTATTCTAGTAAATAATGTATATTAAGAGTACCACGTTAACACGACAGTGCAGTTACCTTCCTCTTTGAGATGTTTCTCCTGCTAAGAAGCGAGGGCTGAACACAGGACCTGACCAAGACCTGGCGGTCAATCAAAATTCTAAGTGATCCTGAGGACAGCTCTTTTACTAGCAGGATTTTATAGCTCATGCCTAGCTGCGCTAGATAGATCATGATGGTGGTCTTCGGGGGCAAGGTGGAATACAGGGCAGTCTCATGACAGGCTGACTTGGATGATATTAAGGTTCAGGTGGGACCTTCCTCTATTCACCCATTAATTTTCTGAGGAAACTTAAAGCTCACTCAGACCCCTGTCTTTCTCCCACCCAAGAAAAGAGCAGAGCTACGTGAAGAAGCGTTGGAAGGACGTGCGCGTGGGCGACTTCATCCAAGTGCAGTGCAATGAGATCATCCCAGCAGATATACTCCTCCTCTTTTCCTCGGACCCCAGCGGGATATGCCACCTGGAAACTGCCAACTTGGATGGAGAGACGAACCTCAAACAGAGGCGTGTCGTGAAGGGCTTCTCACAGCAGGTAGGGCTCTTTCTAAGGTCTTCGACTGCAAAGGCAAGGGGAGGAAGCAAGTCAACTTCACTAGTAAATTGGACTTAATTAACCTGGTGGGTAGAGGGGAAAGTAGTGGGTGCCTCCTTGTCCCAGGCACTTTAAATACATTTAGTCTTCCCAGGAGCCCCCTGAGATGTTATTATCCCCATATTGCAGATGAGGAAACTGAGGCTTAGAAAAGTTAAATAACCTGCTGAAGGCCAGAGAGTTTCTAAATGGGGACCCACTCGGTTCAACTAAGAAAATTATACTCTCTGTTCTAAACCAAGGAGTTCAATCTGTTCAATCACCCTCGGGGCCAACCCCCTTTCTGCACTCCTCCCATCCCAGGTCTGGTACTTCTCCCTCCATGAATCCTCTCTAATACTCCTCTGACCCCTCCTAAACTGCAGCAAGGTGTGATTAACTAGTTTTCCATTTCCGTGTGCCTTAGCACCTCGACAGTATGTAAACATGATCATTCACACTTCCGTTTGATCCCCACCCTTGCATAAATGGTATCTGAGAGCTCGTGGAGAAATCATTACAGTTTGGTGGCTAAGAGCTACAGCTGGGGTCAAAGCCCAAGTCCCACCACTGATCAGCTGTCTTACCTTGGGCAAGTTATTAGTTCCCTCATCTGGAAAATGGGGACAAACATAGCACCCTCTCCATAGTATAGTTTTGAAGACTGAATGATAAGTACATGAATGTTTAGCATGAAGCCAGGTGTATAGCAAGAGACCAGTAAGTAGTTAGTATTAAGAGCAGTGGCTTTTGTAGGCAATATGTGTTGACCGAGTGATGTGTGATATTCCAATTTGCAATTAAAATTCCCCTTGGAAGTGTTGATTTCCGATATGGTGTCTTTCTCCAAACATGGAAAAGAATAAAATTCTACCACCTTTCTTCGTTCTGCCAGCCTTTGGCTGAGGAGAAACTGAATGAGTCAGGGGATTTAGGAGAAAGAAGGCACATGCTTCGTTCCTCAGAGATTTTCATGAGCTGGAGTTCAGTTTCCTAGACTGAAACTTCCCAAAAGCAGACAGCTCATACTACCTCACCCGGCCCTGCCTCTCTTCTCAAAAGACCCTTTTTGTATGAATGACTCAGTGCTCAGTTCTCTCATCCTTCCAATGGGAATAATAATGCTATCCCACAGTTTCTCCGTGAAATTCGTATGGGATAAAGAAAACGAAGAACAAAATACAGGATTTGGTACCCAGCAGATACACAATAAACGGGAACCGTTGCTGCCGCGGGGGCTGCGGCGCCACCCACCGCTGGAAACGGAAACCGCATCAGGCCCTGCCGTCCCCAGCACGGCCCCCGGTCTCCAGGCTCTGAATCAGGCCCTGAGCGGGGCCTGGCCTCGGAGTTTTCTCTCCCTTGTTTGTCACGACCATAGTCGCTGCATCACCCCGGTGTTCGCGAGAAGGCAGGGCGAGATCTAGTCTAAGTTTGCAAAGTCATTCTAGACAAGCAATAACAGTCTATTCCTGGGCTCTGGGCCCTGTGGCCTGCCCCCTGGGCCAGAGGTCTTCAGATCTTTGGAACTGTGATTCACAACGAGAAATGCATATCACACACACACATGCACGTGTGTGAGAGTGTGCGAGACTGGCGCCTTAGCCTTACCACCTGCAAGGCACTCTGAGACTTTCTGTTCTGTTTCGTTTTTGTTTAAAGTTCTAGGAGCAGGGAAGCTTGCATTTGCTGACAAATCTCCCCTTCAGCCTCCCCCCACCGACATCCTCTTTCAATCCTGCGTCGTTTTTACTCTCTCAGGCAGTCATTTCACTGTTGTTGCATTTCAACCAGTGACTTTTCTTTCTCTCTTTGGCAGCAGCTCCCAAGCTGTTTTTCGAATATTAATTAGTCAGGTAGTTTGGGGTTTAACTGGAAGGAAGAGTCAGACAAAAGGGTCATTCACATTCCAGCGCAATAGACCAGCCAATTTAATAAGTCTCTCAAACTCTGACCCCCAATTCTCACAGGGTACTGGGCGTAATGATTTAAAAAATAAAAATAAAAAAAGAGGTAAATGTATATGTGAAAGGAAGGAGGTTTATTTGAGCTTAAAGTTTTTCGAAGTTCTCTGTTCTATTCTGTCTCAGTTCTTGATTTTCCCCCTCATTTGTTCCAGTGTGTTTTTCCATTTCAATAATAATAGAAAACTTTTGAGCCCATACCAAGGGCTTTGATGGTTATCTCATTTGTCCTCACAACAACCCAGTGCGATGGGTACTGTTATTGTCTCCATTTTACACATAAGAAAACTGGGGCATAGAGAGGTCTTGTAACTTGCCCAGGGTCTTGAGCCGGCAAGTGCTGGAGCCGGGATTCGAAGCCGGCTTTGCCCTTGAAGTCTGCAGTAGCTCATCTCCCTGGCCTTTGGACTGTTTCCTTGAGTTTGCCAAGAAACACTTACTTTCGAAAGCATGCATTTATCATTTTCGATATTCTCGCCACATACATGCAGCAGGTGGCAGGAAGCATAAAAGTGGTCGGAATCGTGACTGCTCTTTGCTCCGTGGCTTCCCCCTGTATGTTCAGTGCAAACACATTTCTGAATGTGGGTGGAACTCACGTCTGGCTAACTCTGTACCATAGAATTTCCCAAATGTGTTGAGCAAAAATGTTGATGAGAGCTGCAAGAAATATAAAAGCAAGGCCATATAAGATAAGAAGACAATAAACTATGAGTTTTTAAATATTGTGTACTGTAGAACTTCTCTGATACTTTAATAAGCCTCAAGGAAGAGAAGGGGCAGCTACTAGCATGTAGCATTTCTAAATATTTAACCATGGAAACCTTTTATTCCAAGGAACATACCCCAGAACTACTGCGGAGGGGTGCAGTCGCCACTTAGGGATTTTCTGCAAATACATTACAGGTGTTTAGAGTGTATCATCATAACCACTGGGGAAGTTTTTTAAAAAATATACATTCATCCTTCCCTATAACCATCACTAAATTATGATTCACCAGGTCTGAGTACAGACCTCATCCTACATATTTTGGAAGTGTTCCCTTAGATGACCTTGGGATGAACTTATCACCACCTCCTTGAAAATTCTGCACAACAAAAGGAAGACAGCATCTCAAGTACTTCCAAAATCCCACTTGTCATATTGAGAACAAAACTACCATCTATGTGCCTCTTACTTGTGGCCAGGGCTGTGGCATGCATTGTCTCTTTTAGACCTGACGACCACCCTGTGAGGTGGGCATTATTGTCCCCATTTTACAGATGAAAACTCTGAGGCCGAGAAAAGGCAAATCTCACTGTCTCAGAGAAGATTTTGAACCCCTACCAATATGGTTTGTTTGGAAGTTTAATGTCTTAAATAATAAGTATTAGTGGCTCTTGTTAATTTGTTCTCCCTCTAAATCACTATTGCCTGTGAGACCTTCACCTCGTTAAAAGGTTTTTACTAACCACAGAGATTTCTAGAAACTTCCCAGCCACATATACACCCACGCTCATTTTCACTATTTGTGGATGATGAGAGATTACTATATTCTGTTAATACAAAGTCAGCAAGACATATTTTGTCCCAGATCCTTGGATCAACATTTCTCAAGGTAGATTCTGCCTAACGTTTATCCCAAGAGACAGTTCTTGGAAAACATGGGCAAGTCAGATTGGAAAGCTTGTGAGCTGTGGATCCCTCTTGAAGGTTCCAATGTTCATTAACATATTAAGGTCTCTGAGAAGGCCTGGAGCCAATAAACCTGTTAAACTTCCTTTGACCCCCAGCTCTCCAAACGTATTTAACCTCAGAATTACTTTTTCCACACAAATATTATTAACATTCCCATGGAACTTTTGGGGAAATATTAACCTGGATTATGGTACAGAGAAGCTGACGATTCTCATAGCTTAGGCAGTTCATTCCTCTCTTTCCTGTTCAGGTTCAAACAAAATTATAAACCTGAATGGGCTTCTTAAAAGAATCTTCCTCCCATGACATTACAGATTATTCTCAAGGTTGCTAAGGAGTTCATAATTTTTTTATCAGAATTCGTCTTGGACCAACTTTTTTTTTTAATCAATTGGAGCTTTTAACACAATGGGCCATCTTTGAATTTATAAAATTATTGACCTTTTTTTAAAAAAATATTCCTTCTCATTTCCCATTGCTAGGAAAAGGAGATAAAAGGAAGGAATTCAAAATTAGGATTATACTAAAGTCATAAAAAAATAAACAACCATCATAAATGATTATTAACACTGAAGAAAGATAGTCAGACATTGTGCCTCAAGACAGTAGTACACTGTATTTCCTGTGATGTAACATTGGCATGCACATGCACAACAAGACCCATTAATTCAATGGGATTTACAAAATTCTGATATTCTAATTCATTTTTAAAGAAAAAATTCCCCTCACTATTTGGTTCTTTTGAGGTTTCCTCTGTAGAGAAAATACAGGGTAAGTGTTTGTTTCTTTCCTTTTATTTATCAGTTTTCAAAATAATGAATTGGTTTCCCTATCATCCTATGAAAGTGTCCAGTGAGTTTTTCTTTTTAGCATCAATATGAACTCCTGGATTTAAATATATCTAATGTATGCAAAATCAGTGCAATTGTTATCTTTCCTGATTACTCCATCTCTAGCCAGTGGGAACTTCTCAAAAAGAAGCAGCTCCTTAGTTCTTTTGATGACCTCAGTAGTTTTGGGCAGATCTGGTTCCTTTTAATAGGAAATGATATTTAGAAATCATAATAAGTACAAGCTAGAGGTGTTCATTGCTATTGGGTTGACCATTATTTCTATGCCATTTAAATGAACAAAACTAGGACTTCTTTAAAGATTAAATGCATTAGAATTCATGCTGATATTTCCATTCCAATTTAGGACTAAAGGTTTTTACTCCACCTCATCAATATTCAATATGTAAGTCCTCCTCCCACATCAGGCAAAGTCCTCACCCACTGTGCTATGCCATCTCCTTTTGATATTTGACACTCACATGAATTTTTTGTGGTAGAAAAGCAAGGAACTAACAACATTTTAGAGATAAGGAAACAATTTCAGGGAGATTGAATTTGTCAAAAATTACCCAGATAATGTGGTGTTGAGCCCAAAGGAGAACACAATTCTAACATACCTTATTATTTTTCCCATCACTAAAGTAATTCTTACACGCCTTTATATGTATTTTTTATTTCTCAAATGGATATAATTTTCCTATATATGAAAATACTAAAGCTATGTAAGTTTTAGGTTATAATTATTTATAATAAAAACAACCATTGCAATGGAGTGACCCTGTGAAAAACTGTTACATTTCTTTTTTTACATACTTCTGGCCTGCTTTTGGTGACCTCCTCCAGGCCTTCTACTGGGGTGTGGTGCACAGACACACACACACACACCAGACCTGCACACACAACATCCTCTCTTCCCAATGTTTAGCATTATTTGCACACTTCCATTAAAACATCTTTTTTCTATTTTTATCCCTTCAGGGCCTTATAAGAAAGCTCTGCCAGGTTATGTGAAAGATGGACTCATGCTAAGGTGTTAATAATGGATGATAGCTTAAAGTTTTTCTCCTTCCTACTACCTTGATATCCCAAGATAACATATTTATATTTCAGTATTGGCCTTCACTGCCTTAAGCTCTAAGGATAATTGTGAGTATTTAAGGTCAATGTGGAAAATATTTTGTGTCTCAAATGAGAACCATATCAGTCTAATACAGTATATGGATTAGTCAAAGCTCTGGTTGCATGTAACAGAACCCTGATTCAAAGTAGCTTGGACAAAAAGGGAACTTATTGGAAGAATCCAGGGGTGAAATGGGCCTTAGGGTCATGTGGAACAAGGAATTCAGAATCCATGAGTACAACATCCATCTCTTGTCTTTGTTTCTCATTGCATTTGGCTTCGATCTCTCAAACCAGCTTCCTCCATGCGAAACGAAACATGGCACCAATAGTACTTGTCTTGCAGCTTAACTTCAGAGAAGGACTAGCAACCTTCCCACATGGCCAGATTGAAAAGCATCCCAGGGAAAGTACCCACTCCTAGAGCAATTAATTCTGGCCAGAAGAGAAGCATTCTGTGATTGTCATCATCCACATGAACTTCAACTTCATGGTCAAAATTGGTCTATGGGGTAGGAGAGTTCTGAGCAGCACAGCAATAAATGTTCATTACATCTATGACACATCAGGGGTATATAAGCCTGATTTACACGTGACCATAGTCATCCATCCTTGAAGAGAGGGGTACCCTTGTCCTCTGTCCTATGGTCCTAGTGCCCTCCCTCTCCCCTGCCTGGCCTTGCTCTGCCAGGGCAATGCTCTGTACAGTGTGCCCAGAGGGGATCACTGCTTTCTCTGTGCGCCCATGCACTTTGTTCTAGCCACCCTCAACTAGTATAGTTCATGCAATAAATTCACTTATTCAACCAACATCTGGTGAGGTCTTCCTGTTGCCAGATACTGTGCTAGGATTTGTGTTATTGCTGTTTATCAGCAGAGGTGACACATTATAATCATATCTTCTGTGAACAACTTAACATAGTTTCTCAAACCGGAATTCATACTCTCTTCTTTGTGACCTCTTCTGCCAAAAACATGAGCTATGAAACATTGAATCTCGTATCATTTTCTTGTGTCTCTGTTATCCACAGACAAAAAAAAAAAATTGTATAGAAAAGATTTGTCCGTGCAACACTCCCTGAAGGCACCACTGTCCATCTGGTGGCACCCACCCATATTTCAGGCATCATGCCACTCACTCATTCATTCATCAACTATGTATTGAAAGCCTTCTATGTGCCAGATGCTATAGCTCAGGAATAAACAAGAGAGATTCAGGTTGTGAATGTATACTCTAACAGGAAATTACACAAGCGATCATCAACAAACAATTCCATTGACAATTAATTTTAGAAATGGCAGAAGAAATCATTCTTTTCCCAGTGTTTGCATGTCATGCCAAACCCATGCCTTATATGTTAAGAAATTCCACAGCAAGGTCTCAAGATTACATTTAGTATGCAGAGAAATTGCTGGATGGAAGTATTCCAGGTGGGGGAAAAGCAGGGGAAAGACTATATAGAAGTCTGTTTGGGGATCAGCAAGAAGCCTGAGGAGGTGTGTGCGTGGTTTTCAATGTTTAAATAAGTGCCAGTTATTTGTTCAAGGGAGGATGACATGCACAACTTACTGACTGTTCAGAATGTTGAATTCTGCCTCTCCTGTACTTGTAACTGGGCTTTGCACAGAAGCACAAATCGTCCTATCAAATTCCTATTGCTATTGTAATGCTTGGCTAACGGCTTTGGTACCAGGAGGAAGTAGTTACCTATCTATGTACACTTTGCAAATACTAAACATTTATTATAATAAAATAAAAATAAGTTTATACTGGTCCCCCCCAAAAAAAAACGATTACATTTAGCCATCCCCATTGAGAAACAGAGCATTTGTCCCTTGATGAAAGAGAATTCAGACTGTAAGGAATCCTTAAGACAGAGTCTTCCCCACAGCATCCTCCAGCCCCGATCGATGTGCTTTTGCGGGAGATTCACCGGAGCAGGCAGGGAACTCTGGGGTGATTGAAAATGCAGACCATTTCCTCACCCAGACCCACAGGAAAGTCACTGCCAGTCACTCCTTTGTGGGTTGTCCTGAAAAGAACCCCCACCTACAAGGAAGCACAAAGGTTATCAAGTGCTGGTCACTGTCATTAGTTTTCAGATAGGAGATTCTCAGAAATCTGGGGGTTGCTTAACTTGTATGCCAGGATGAAAACCTCAGTTACCTAGATCAGCAGCTAGGGTGTGAAGAACATTCGCTTTCACCATTTAGACAAACTGGTAAACTTAAAAACAAAAACAAACACACAAAAATCTTTAAACAGTATCCTTATGCGTCTGTAGCACACCCCCAGTGTACCTTCCCTGGTTGGCGTAGGTTTGCCTACCTCTAACCCCTGCTCCTCGGCATGGCCCAGGTGAGCAGTCCCCACGAGAGGGTCACGATGGCTGCTTTGCCATCCTCATCCCCAGGTGGTGGTGGTTCTCCTTTGTAGTCCTTTACCCTGACGATCATGTAGGAACAGACTCTGAGAGCTGCACAGAAGCATAGTGATCACTGGTCCAACTCTTCTTTTCCACAAATATTCTTGGCTCCTATAAAATCTCAATAAGTAAATGTGTTCTGCATTTGAGGAAAGAGTTTAGCTGGTTTCTCTTTCTTCAATCAACAAAATCTTTTTTGAATGCAGTAGGAGGGTTTCAAAGTGGTCTAAGATGTGCTTCCTGTCCTCTAAGAACTTAGGAATAGGGTCCCTTTTTTTTTTTAACATAAAGATTTTGTGACTATCAAAAAAAAGTGGTTGTCCTTTCAGTGTTCATTTTTAAGGAAATACATTCAAACAAAAAGCTACTGTAAATTTAGTGACCTTTTAGATGAATTTTTCAAGTATTAATCTCAAGAATTCCTACAGAAATTTGAAAACTAGTGGTACATGCGTGTCTGAGACTTATCTTTATTCTGTCTACAGATAGCATTTTGGTGCCTATAAGAGGATTTGTAGGCAAGTTGCAATAGCTTCATCTACCAGTCGGGAACCACTGGTTGACAAAAACAGCTTGGTAGCAGGAATTAGTTGATGGTCTCATTTTGTCTTTTCCTTCCTTGAATCATTTCACTCAAGTCGAAGTCCCACAGTGGGTGAGTCTAATGGGTGGGGCATCTAGACACAGTACTTTCCCAAAAGGAAGTCAGAGGGCTGTTATACAAGAAGGCTGAGACAGAAGGTGGGTAGCCAGAAAACTAACCATTAACCACTACAAACAATCTCAAAAGATCATTCATACATTTATTTAAACACATGTATTGATGAATTTGATTATCAGTTGTGAAGAAGAGTAGAAAATAAGCCTAGAGAAGTAAACCTTGAGGCAGGCACCAAGGAAATGACTGATTCTAGCCACCGGAATCTATTCCAGCCTGATGCTTTATCTTCGCCTCCCCAGCGGCTCTGGGAGGGAGCAGGCTTGCTGCATCAGGGACACAGGTCAGCAAGGAGTACCTCAACCCCAGGGCTTTATTACACACTGGCACGAGGCCCACTTTCCTTTTCTTGAAAGATACTGCTATCGACACACCTGAGCTGGACTGTGAACCTTGAGTTAGTTGTCCTATAGCTGTAATCATTGATTTGTGTCAATAACCCCTTTCTTCCCTCAGAGTCTCTCTCACGTGGCTCATCTATCACAGGTATTCAGTAAGTATTTGAATGCAAGAATAAATGAATGGGAGTCTAGACTGGCCCAAGTCAGGATCTAGGACTTTGATGACAATTTTTATTAGTTGAGCCAAAGAATTCCCATGAAAGAAGTGGTCCTACTCCCACGAATCAAAGTTAAGATTGTACCTGAAGCTTTTCCTAGTTACCTGGGTCAGTCTGTGCAGTGAGGTCTGCTTTGTATCTCCTCATCCATCACCTTTCGATATGCACGTTCCCAACATCACTCCCCCAGTACTAACCTTACCTCGACAAATCCTTATGGTGTACCTGCTAAAACAAGGCATTGCAGAAGGTGCCCCAGAGGAAGCCGACAGTCTACCAGAGGATGCACAGATCTAAGCACATTAGCATTCGATGGAGGCATAACAGTATATGTGTGGAAGCACATAAAAAGGAGCAATTAATTCTATCTGGCTGGGGAGAAAAGGTCTGTGGAGATTATAGTAAGCTTCATAGAGGACGTGGCCAAAAAAAACTGTTAAATGCTAAAAAATTTTAAATAAACTAAAAATCCTCAGAAGAATATCCTCTTGATAATTTGGTGCCTTAACCTTTACCCTTACCCTTTGTGGGTACCTTACTTTAAAATGAAAACATGCTTGGAAGAGTTAACACATTGCATTGCTTATTAGTCCTAATAATCTTGATATATTTTTTAATGTATATTAGAGAATGAATGCATTTATTATATCAGGTACTTCAATCACAGGAAGCAGGATGTGAACATAGAAAGGGAAATCGGGCCAGGAGGAGAGCTTAGATGCTAATCTTTCCTCCGTGTATCCGAACAACCCTGCAGTTAAGAGAGCAGACTCTCAGGGAGTCAGTGGTGCTAAGGTCAAAGCCCACACTGCTGGCTGCATGGCTCTGGGGGAGCCACAAATTCTCCCTAAGCCTTAATTTTTTTCATCTGTAAACTAGGAATCATAATGGTACCTGCCTGATAGAGTTGTTGTAAGCCTTAAAGAAGACGGCACGTATACAATATTTAGTTGGTTCTTGGTACACAATAAGCATTCAATAAGCGCTATAGCAATAATAACAACAGGAAGAGGAAAATGAATAAACATGATGATATGATGATGATGATGATGACAGCAACAATGACTGGTTTTGGATTCTGACGATGTGAGTTGCAATCCTGGCTCTGTTACCTACCAACTGTGAGACAATCACTTTACATCAGTCTCCATCTGTACATCTGTCAAACCTCTTACGGTGACTGTGAGAATTTAACGACAGGTGCCTGGCACATAGTACGTGCTCAGGATAGATAGGTCTGGCCTAAAGTACTGCAGAGACATAACTCTCCTCTGGAAAGAGCCTGTCTTTTCCTGTACCTTGATGACTCCCCAGGCCTTATTCCAGTTAGTGCGGCTTTCATCAAAGTGAAATGCCTTAGATAAAAGGTCAAAAGAAATAGTTAGGTGAGCTCCATCCATAAGCTAAGAAAAACTGTTAGGGTGGTGAGGGGACCCCACCCCATCTCAGAAAGGAATCAGAAACTCCTGAATAAGGCTAAAATAAGCAGAGGTTGCAAGACCAGACAATTCCCTCTGCCCTTGGAAAGCCCCACAGCTCCCCTGGAGTGAGCTACGGCAAATCCTTAAAAGCAAGCAGCCCCTGAGTGGTGGTCTTAGCAGTGAGCAGGTCTCATATGCCACTCTGCACAGCCCATCTTGGGGAAGGAAGAAAGGAGCCTGGGGGAGAGGTAGCTCAGAAGAGCAAGGTCACCCCCTCCATGAAGAGAGGAAGACAGACAGAGGACCAAAGGCCAGCACCCAGAAGGAAAGGAGAACTCGGAACCTGGAAAGGTACACTGCAGGAGGAAGGTTGCTGGGAAGCCCCAACACAGGAACAGGAGAGTCAAACTTCGCCGTTGCTGGGGACACAGGGGATATGATTAAACTGACAACGGGGCTCAGAGGCACTGCAGAAGGATCATTAGCTCTCAAACCCCACTGCCACTCGTGTCTGAAATGAGTCTGGATTTAGAAACCCAGCCTTGAGAGGAGCTGTGCGGAGCAGGAGTGAAGCGCGCGACTTCGTCAGGAGCACGAAAGCAGCTGACAAATTACAGTGTGATTTGTCATCATCTCAGAACTCGGCAAGCGTTTGTCCCTGAAAGAATAAATACCTGGAGGGAAAAGGGCCGTATTTTTAGAAACTCCTGAATGGGAAATTTATTTCAAGTGAGTAGAGAATTTATTTATGTTGGCACCCCCACAGATCCGATGGACAGTATATTTACACGAAGCCAGAAAATGCTATCATTTCTTCGAATCAATTTGTCCCTTTGAACAGCTGTACCTTGAAGCTCTCAGTGATAAATTTACTCCCCGTGCTAAAAGCTCTACCAAGGAAACCATTTCCAAGCCCACCTTTAGCAGTACTACCTCCTATTTGCATAGCATGTTATAGGTTTCAAAACTGCTCCAAATGGATTCTGTTTTCTGAGGCACAAATGAGTTGGGCAGGGCAGGAGGTGTTAGCCCCATTCTACAGACGAAGAAACTGAGGCTTAAGGTTTGAACATAGTATTAGTCGATGTGGAGGACGGTTGGAAGCAAGATCTCCCCACCTCTAGTTGTGTTTTATCCCCCTTAGACTTTACGAACTTGCACAGCTGAAACACCTTTAAGAAGCAAAGAGTCAAGGATGTGTTTAAAGTATTTAGCTACAAGATTATTCACCAGAAGGCAATGTGTTATGCAAGTAAAGAACAGAGGGTCTCCAGTTAGACTTGGATTCAAATCCCAGCCCTGGTATTACCATGGGCAGCCTACTTCAACCTTTCTGAGTCACAGATTTCTCATTTATAAAGAAAGGGGATCATTAAAATTCCTACTTCATAAAATAATTGTAAGCTTGAAAATAAATACTATGTATAAAGTTTTCGTCACAGCGTCTGGCAGAAATGAGAGTCCAGCTAGTAAATGCTATTTGTTTTGTTTTATTAGCTACTCTTTTCTCGGCATTTTTACAATAGCAAAACAAATTGAAACAATGTAAATATTCAATAGTGAAATGGTTAAAGGAAATACGGTGCATTGGTACAATAGGTCTCTGTGCAGGTGTTAATGGTGATGTAGAAAAATTTAATTAACATGTAAAAACGTCCAAGATATCTGAACACTAGATCTTATTTTTGAAATGCATAGATGCATACATATATAGTTATATAAATATATGTGCACACCCCTGGAGATAGCCACAAGCATTTACCTGCAGATATCTCTAGGTGGTGTGATTTATAATCCCTCCTTTTTCGTCATCTATTTCTGTGGTGTCTAATGTGGTAGCCACTGGCCACATGCAGCTATTTAACATTAAATTAATCAAAACTAAATTAAATGAAAAAAACCTATCTCCGTCAAACCCCCACAATTCAAGTGCTCAATAGCCACCTGTGATGAGTGGCTTCTGTATTGCACAACGCAGACTTAGAATATTTCCATCATTGCAGGGAGTTCGATAGTACCACGCTGGGCTGGAGCCCCAGACCCAGGCCCGCCAGAAAAATGCAGTCAGGGCAGTGACACCCTCCACCCTGCATCTAACTTCTCACTTGCATCTACTTTCTCCTCTTTAATGAGGATTTAACTCTTTTAACACATTACTGCTATCACCGTGTAACAAAGCAGGGATTCCCTTATTTGCAATGGTTCTAACAGTGATTAGCTCTCCCCATGATCCTATTAAGACTAGATCCCTCTGAATTAATAATCTCACAGAGTCCCCTCTCCCACAGAAGGTGCAGTTCGAACCAGAACATTTCCGCAATACCATCGTGTGCGAGAAACCCAACAACCACCTCAACAGATTCAAGGGTTATATGTAAGTATCCGATGCACCTGTACTGCTAGGGAATGTCCCCTCTGTAGCTAGAAAATATATTTTCTTGAAATGATCAAACAGATAAGCATCTGGATCCTGAGGAAGTTCGTTTCTTTTATATTTATTTCTATAAAGAAGGACTAGAGAAATCTAAGTTGGGAAACTTTTTCTTTTTTTTTTTTCTGAGTGATAGTTAATTATATTTATCTTGCAAGGCTAAATTCAATTCATCAGTGGTTCTTTTTTTAGAACCTTTGTGAAATAGCATCAAAATCAAGACTGTGCTCTGATTCATGGGAGGCAACTATGATTTAATTAAGATTGATTTTCTAAAAGGACCTGTATTGTATTGTAGGTAAGAACAGAGATTTTGAAGTTTGACAGAGCTGGGCTTGAATCAGGGTTCTACCAATTACAAGCTGTGTGACCTTGGGTAACTTAATTAACCTCTCTGGGCCTTGGTTTCCACATCTATAAAATGAAGATTATAACATCTACATCATAAGATGTTTCTTTTCTAGAAATTAAGTTGTTTTTTCATATGCAGAGCCCTTAGCACAGCAATCTGCAAAGAATAAATATGCAGTTGACGGTGGCTGCCACTGTTGGGAATATGGTTATTCTTACTCCTCGACTTTGGTTCAGACTAAGAATTTTACTGTAATTCTGCTCCCACATCAAATTACTGGCCTTCCTGCAAAATAAGAGCAATAGTAAGAGATGTGAGTCAATGCCCTAATATAATGCTTTAGGAGTTTCTAGAGTTCTTCCACAGGACATCTCATGTGATCTTCCCAACAACCAAAGCAAGCAAGCGTCATGATCTCCATCACTCAGACAGGGATTCTGATGATCTAAGACCTTGCAAGATTCTGCCAAAGTCACACAGCAGGTACAAGACAAAGCCAGGACTTGAATCTGGGTCTTTCGACGCCAGCCCCAGCGCATTTTCCATTGCTGTGCAGTGCAGAGCTCGGCCCTGTCGTGCCAACTTCTCCACCAACGGGGCCTGGAAGGGGGCTTACGAAGCCGCCTTGGAACGCAGATGTCTCTGCTTTCCTCCACCCACATTTTCTCAGGCCATATGGGATGTCATGAGGAGGAATACAAGAGGGGAAAGAATGAGACAAGAGAAACAGTAGTTTTAAAGGCAAAGAACTTTTAAAATGCTCAGAGAGAGCAGATGGAGACAGGCAGAGAAGGGCACGAGGTCCCGCAGAAGAGGAGGATTTCATTGCAGGCGTCTGGCAAGGTAGAGCCGGTCACTGCCCATGAAAAGAGTGCACTTCTCATGCCGAGCTTTGTACATTTGGTTCATCCCAAACTGCCCATGCCTTGAGTCATTCTCCTTATCCTCTGAGAGAACAGCCTCGTTGCTGGGTTTCTGTTATGACCTTTCTCCCCGCAAACAGCTCATGCCAGCAGCCGGCCTTTCTCAGCTTTCAACCTGGGCTCCAGCCTCCCCCTCTCAGGCAGATTTCAGGACAGAATTTTCCCAGCTTCACTCAACCGCCAGCACCTCCTCTTCCTGGTGGCTGCTCCTGGAGACCTGTCTTTCCCCCACCCGCCAGGGACTCACAGATGAGCCCTGAAAGTCCCCTCGAGCAGCCCAGGAGCCCCCCCATGCAGTGACGGAGAACCCTTCACTGTGGTCCTGCAGCCTCACTGTGCTCAGCAAGGAGAATGCCCGCAGGCCCGGCCCCCCACAGGTGGGCTGCACCCTCTTCCTGGGTGCAGACCCACTGGTCTGACACCTCTGGGTTTCCCAGAAGTTTCTCTGGGTCCCATTAATTTAGAAGTTCCCTGAGACTGCACAGGCCAGCTAAAAGATGAACAGCTTTTAACAGACTATTTGAAGATTAGGGGTTTCAGATTTGAAAATGCAACTTTTAAACAAAAGGATCACAGTAGTAATATTCTTTGGGGGGTAGGGGGGTTGGGGGTGGGTAAACACAGCTAATGGATGCAGTGAGCGTTGTAGGCGGGGAAGGGCACATCTCAAATCATGGCTGGGATGTGGCAAAGTCATAACATGTAACCAAAATGTTCGTACCCTCATAATTTCCTGAAAGTAAAAAAAAAAAAGTTTTAAAAAAGGATCTCTGTAGAGCAGAAAGAGCAGTGGTTGTCAACCAGAGGCAATCGCCATCACCACCACCCCAACCAGGGGACATTTGGTAATGTCTGGAAACATTTTTGGTTGTCACACTGGGGAGGTGAGCTGCTAGCATTGAGAGGGTGGAGGACAGGGATGCGGGTAAACACCCTGCAATGCGCAGGACAGTCCCCCTAACAGAGAACTGTCCAGCCCAAAATGTTAATAGTGGCCAGGTTGAGAAATGCTGCTCTGGAGTCAGTTAAATAGAGCATCCCTGTAAACCAAGAGCACCAAACAGAACAGCAGCTGTGAGACAGCTAATCCTTTTCTACCATCCAGTGAAAAAGGGACATTAGGACTGGAAGAAGAAGCCTCTATCTTGTGTTGTCATCTCAGAGTATCATAAAAACGTTCTGACAGTGAGGCACACGGGACTCCTTAGCCCGGTGTTCAGTCCATGGCCAGCCTCCTGCTTGACAACAGGGGGAGCCATGGTGGGTCCTGAACTTCAGTCATTCTTGGACCACCTTTATGATGTTTATCAGATTCATAAAGATCTACACTTTTATCTACCAAAATTTTTAATTGCCTTATTTTTTCTTAAATTTATTTCAAAAGGAAATTTTAAATCACTGGCCCTATGGGAAACCACTATCACTTGTTATACAGAGCAGGTGACAGTAAAAATTAATACAAGGGAATCGAAACAGTTATCATTATATTCTAAATTCAGATTATTATGTGCCAAAGCCACCTCTGTGTTAAAAAGTAGGATAAACAAGTTTTAGAATAGGGTTAACAACATATGAGCGTGAAATGGAGACATTCTCCTTAATAGATACAGCAGAATTGAAAACGGAAATGACTCTCTGATTCAGTGTAAGTGGATGCGGTAGTATTTTGGGATCTCTAGAGCAGTGAAAATCACAATGGGGTTGGTGTCTGTGACCTGGATTCCCCAGTCTTAGGATGTTCCATGCACCCGGTGTGCGGCCTTGGAAAAACCTCTCAGCCATTCTGAGCTTCAGCTTTTTCTTGAGTAAGCATAGTCACCCTGCTAACTTCCCAGAACTACAAAGAGTCAGATACAATCATGTAATTAAATATAGTTTATAAACACAGAGAGGAGAGCGATCATGTTTATTCACCACTTCATATTCTGTGACACTAGCCACTGGTGGCATGAAGAAGCCACCAAACTACCCCATCTTTTATTCCTCATCCCCAGGGAGCATCCTAACCAGACCAGGACCGGCTTTGGCAGTGAGAATCTTCTGCTTCGAGGCTGTACCGTCAGAAACACCGAGGTGGCTGTTGGCATCGTCATCTATGCAGGTCATTGTCTCTGGGTGGTTTTTTTTTTTTTTGTCCAAACTCCCCTTTCTCCACCCTCCTCTCTCCCCTCCTCCAAACCCACCTTCAGGCAGTATAGAGCCATGTAACTTCCCATTTCTCAGCTCAGCACACTGAGACAGGAAATCACAGCGGTTCACTCAGTCCACAGGAGACAAAATGTGATTCCAAGTTGATATCACTCACCTGAGCAAGACACGGAGAGGGGTGCACACTCATTCACCCCAATGGTTTTGTGATGCTAACTAAAGGCAGGATGAAGAGCATCTCCTTGATCCAGTGGAATAACCTCACTGAACTTAACAACTTCACCTTTCGTGCCTCCATTTCCTCATTTGTACAGTGGGAAGAATATGCACAAGGATCAAATGCCCCAACACATGGAAAGCACCCAACACTGTATCTAGTGAAGGGAGGGCTCAGTGGGTTTCAGCTGCTGGTTTTGCAGTTATGTATTTACTGTTATCTTCGTTTATTTTACGGCTCCTGATATGGAAGCCTAGCTCTCCTTTGCGCCTCGATTCTGCTTCTCAAAGAATAAAAGGTAACAGTCACACTTCTCACAATGACATCTAAAGTTTTGGAGGGCAGTCTTGAGACTGTTATGTCTTCAGAGCCTAATGCCAGCCCTTGGGAGATGTTTAATAAGTAATATGAAGAATTGAAGACTTCTTCCACCGCAGAGGAAACACAGACTCCCTGGAATGTCTGCTCAAACTGGAAGACTCTAGAATATGTTGTTACCCTCTGAGTCTTCCACTCACTGGGACACTTGGGAATATTTTGATTTTTTTTTTTTTATTTGCTTTGGTTTGGTCTGAGTAGAATCCCACTTCTGATGGACACAGAAGAATACTTAAATACCCATCTACCTTAAGAGTCACTTCTTGGGATTGTCAAAGAAAAACAGATCTTTTTGAAAATAAAGTCACAATCTAGCTAGCTTTCCCTAATTTGGGGGAGGATTATATTTGCCAGTTTAGGTGACTTCCTTCAAGGGTCTTAAGCAATGGAGTTCAACGCCATCTGGTAGACCTACTAAAAATGAACTGTCTCCAGCAATCTCCACCCTACCAAAAAAAAAAAAAAAAATACGTAGGCTTAGAGCTTTGCTTCTGCGCCTGAACAGAAACAAAGAAGAAACCCCAAGTGTGTGATTGGAGTGGTGTGTGAGGGGGCAGATTTGGCGAGAGTGTTAACCATGGCTCCAGGGTGGCAGGCTGCCTAGGGTAAAATGCACTCGTGTTTTGCACGTCTTGAGCAAGTTGGTTAAACCTTCAACATAAGAGGGACTAACAGTTCCTTCCTTGTAGGATTATAATGTTCAAATAAGATTATCTGTGAAAAGGGCCTAACAATGCCGGAAATATATTAGGCTTTCAAAAATGTGAGCAAAAATAACACATTGTTTTTAATATTATTATCTAGAGCAGGGGTTCTTGACCTTGGCATGCTTGATATTTTGATCCAGATTATTCTTTGTGGCTGGGCGCTGTCCTGTACAGTGTTTGGCAGCATCCTTGGCCTCTACCCACTAGATGCATTAGCCCCGCCCCCCACCCCAAGGCGTAATAGCCAAAAATTACTTAAGACATTGTCACATGTCCCCTGGGGAGTAAAACCACCCCTGGTTGAGAACAGCTGGTCTGGAGCTATCATTTCTCTCTTGATATTATCAATGGACAAAATAGCAGGACCTCAGAGTCAGAGGCCCAAAAAGGCCAAGCTGAGCTTTCCAGAAGGAAGAGAGCCAGTGTAGAGGTGTGTGCTTCTTACGACAAACATATACTGAGCCCCTACTGTGTCTCAGAAACTAATTTAAGTACTTTGTGTATGTTGATTTCCTCCTGCACACACATGACCATTCTCTCCCATTTTTCAGAGAAATCGAGGCACGCGGGGTTCATTCACCCAAGGTCACATATGCCCTGAAAGTAACTTTCTGTAACGCAAGATCAACCATCATAGCTGAGCTCTGTCTGCCTCTAGAGCCCACATTCTAACCACTATACATACTGCCTCCCCCTTGAACCCAACTCTTGCCAAAAGAGCAGAGGGTCTCAGAAGGCAAGGAAAAGCCTGGTGAAGGGGGTGGTCCCAGGACCCCTTGTATGGAGTGAGCATGAGAGACAGGCAGAGAGGCTACGGGCCATCAGTGCAGTTGGTCTGTGCCCATCGTGCTTCTGGAACCCCCTCCAACTGCAGCTACTTGTGTCTAATTTTAAAAGCCTGGAGTTTGTTCACTCCTACTGTTTTTTTGCTACTTTAAATCCACAAGGCAACCAGTTAAATAGCATTAAAGCCATTTGCTTCTGGAGCTGTATTGGTTTGCTTTAATTTTGCACAGAAAATATATGCCTGGCATTTTCTTTTTTAATTTGACTGCTGAGGAGTACAGCATGTAGTTAAAATTCAGCAGCTCCGAATGAGAGATTCTGAAGACAAAGTCTCAGTTTGACTCTTAGCTCTTAGCTGTGTGGCCTTGGGTACCATGGGTTGGTGGAAGGAGAAATTGGCTGGGAAGCAGAATCTTGGGTCCCCATGGTGACTCTGATATATTAATTTATTCTTTCACTTTGGGCAGATCCCTTTTACTCTCTGGTCCTTAGTTTCCCCAACTGGGAAAGGAGGTGACCATAAGAAATTGGTAGTTTTGAAACTTAGTCCCCTTTTCTTTGAACAAAATTTTATGCAGAAGTCCAATATAGGAGTAGAGCTGCTCAGAGTTAATGCTGAAGCGGGGGCCTTTGGTCTCTACTATACTACTCTTGCATAGGCAACACCGACACCTTACGCACAGCTGAAGAAACAAGTATGGAAAATACAGGCCCCAAGTACTGTCCTACCACAGGGCCTTTGCACACACAGTTCCCCTAGCCTAAAACTCTCTGCTCCTAACTTTTCTCTGTCCCTTCAGGTTTCCCCTTAAATGTCATCTCCTCAAAGAAACTTTCCCTGAGCATGCTCTCTAACACTATCTCTTATCTGCCTTGGCCTTTTGTTTATTGTTTATTATTTATTTCATAGAACTTATTAAAAAAAGTAATATCCTATTTATTTGTTTCCTTGTATCATCACCAAAATGTGAACCATCTGTCTTTCTGTTGTATCCCACCACTGGCCCGTAACCGCCAGAATGGCACCTTTGTACAAATTAGAAGATAGCACTTCCTCAAGACAGCTGACTGTCATTTGCCAGAAAGTTGTCATAATAAACTTACAAATCTTTGACAACTTCAAAATGAAGGGTACCCTCCAGAGTTGTGCAGTGCACAACCTGTGCATGCTAGCTCCGTTAGTGCCCACCACAGTGCTCGGCACACGGTGATGCTCAGTGAATACCTGCTGATGCATTATGTGAGGCCTCCCAGAGGCAGGACCGGTTTGGGTTAAAGAAGGAAGCCTTTGTTGTATCACAAGGTCCTGTGAGAGGAGGCAAGGGCGTGGTCTAAAACAGAGGCAACAAAAACCAAGGATCTGACTTCCTCATTTTCTCTCAAAGGCCATGAGACAAAAGCCATGCTGAACAACAGCGGCCCCCGGTACAAACGCAGCAAGATTGAGCGGCGCATGAACACCGACATCTTCTTCTGCGTCGGGCTTCTCCTCCTCATGTGCCTCATTGGAGCTGTAGGTATGGAATGTTCTGGAAAGAACAAGAACACAGTAATCTTCTTTTTCTTTGGACAAGTTGCTTCAATTCTATGAGCTTCAGTTTCCTAGTCTATAAAATAGGGCCAATAAAAAAATAAAGCCTACTCCGCCTCTTTAACAGGATGCCAATGAAATGAAAATGTAAGTGAAAATCTCCTGAAAGCGGTATGTGCTCTTTAAATACTAGGAATATCAACTATCACTTATTTGTTCAAGGAATATTGACAGGACCCAGGCACTATCTCAGCATGGAAGGATAACAAAAGGATTCAATCACAGGACCAGTCCTCAAAGAGCTCCTGTTATAGTCTAGCAAGGACCAAACATGTGGACAGAACCAGGAATATAGTGTGCCCCACTCCATGAGGCTGTACACGGGAACTGCATTTGTTCTCCACGCTGCTATAAAACATTAACACACACCTAGTTGTTCAAAACAACACCAATTTATTCTGCTACCACTCTGGAGGTCAGAAGTCCCAAATCAGTTTCCTTGGGTTAAAGTCAAGGTATTGGCAAGTCCGTTTTCTTCCGAAGTCTCTGAGGGAAGAATTGTTCCTTGTCTTTTTCAGCTTCTTGTGGTTGCCCGTACTCCTCGGTTTGGGCTCCTTCCTCCATCTTCAAAGTGCACCACTCTGGTCTCTGCTCACATTTCCTTCTCCTCATCTGCAGCCGCCTCTCTTTTATAAGGACACTTGTGATTACATCATCCAATTGATTTCTTCATTTTCCATCTGGTTAATCCAGGATACTCTTCCCATCTCAAGATCAATGACTTAATCACATCTGCAAAGTCCCTTTTCCCATATAAGACAGCATATTCACAGGGCCCAGGGATTAGAGTGTATCTTAGGGTGGGGGCATTATTCCACCTACCACAAGTATTATGGGAGCACAATCAAGGGAAGTCTTTCTCGAAGAGGTAGCTGCTAGAACTGTGTGAACATGGCAGAGGAGGAGGTAGGAGGCAGGAGCAAGTTTAGAAGCAGGACAGGGCAGGCAGCTGTGAGGAGAGACAGCAAAGCCATGCTTAGCCCCAGGGATGGTGCAAGAGAAGCACAGAGGTAGGAGAATCAATTTGTGCAGAGGAGCAGTTGGCTGTTCACTGTGGCAAGAGAAAGACCGAGAATGGAGACCTCAGCAGAACAGGAGGTAGAGACAGGAGTGATCTGGATCCATTTAAGCTGATCCTTAGAGTGTAGGCAAAGAGAGGTCCTCATTGGAGCTCTGACCCCTTCTTCCCCTTTATACTTAACTCAAAGGATGATTCTCAGGATGTTAAAGGAGACCCCAGAAAAGAGCCAGGGACAGTCAACAGGAAGAACACATGTGCTGAATCCAAAACCCCCAAACCAATGCACAGTAATGATGTTTGCTTTCTGCTTGTCTTAGTCAGAAATCGTAGCCATTGCTGTTGTTAATAAAGAAAGGTGGTGTCTGAAGGATAAGAGCTTCCTGGGGCTCAGAGAGATTTTGCATGCCACTACAATGAAGATGACAGGATTTAGTCTTGTGGGTGGCCTGGGATCTTTAATTAACATGCTTCCCAGGCATGTCTGCTAGCATTCCACTCGAGGCTGGCTCACAGCTGCAAGGAGAGCCCCCAGAAAGCACCTAGAAAACTTTGCCCCCACCCCATCACCCCAATTTTCACCCCTGCCCACATGGCCACCTCTGTGTTCCCAGAGACACGGCAGCAACTGTTGCCTCTGCTTTAGGACAGGTTTTTCAGGGCATATCAGAGCTGAAAGGGCATTTTGGAGATCATCTCACTGTGTTTCCAGAGGAAGGAAATTAATGATTAAAAGGTTGCAGAGTGAGATAAGGCATAACATGCCAGAATCAGCTTGGCAGATTCCCCGAAGTAATAAAGAAAGGAAGAAAGTTCATAGGGAGGGGCAGAATTCTATTCTGTCTGAGAATAACTACTTATGCACCCAACAGGATTCTATTGGCACCTCATTAAAGCAAAGCCCTGTAGGAGGTAAAAGCTCTAGAATGAGCCGTTCCATGGTTCTTGACCACATGTTTACTTTGATTTTGTAAAGATGATGTTTCTTCTTACCTTGCCCGGAATGTCCTCCCCTGGCCTTCCTGACCACCCTGCCTGGGCTCCAGGACCCCTTGAGTCCTCCCCCTCCATGCAGCCTTCTCTGGCTTCTCCTGTACTCTCATCTTGCTCCTCTGAAGGCCAGTGGCCCTTAGTCACTTGCTCTGTAATATTACCTTCAAATACCTTCGCGTCAGTAACTCTTCTTTCTTCTGCCACTTATGCGGCATTTGGCCCAACCTCCTGGGTGAGGAAGTGTCTTTGGCAGCACAGTATTCCCTATGAGGTTTATGCCCTAAAGTTCTTACCCTGGAGCTGAGAGCATTTTACACATTAGGTTATTCTATTCTCACAATAATTCTACAGGGAAGATATTATTACTATTTAATAGACAAGGACACTGAGGTTCAAAGAGCTCTGTAGCAGGTGCTGGATGCACATCATCTTACATAATCCTCAGATAACGGGTGTTGTTATACCCTTTGCAGATAAGGAAATAGAGAGTTCAGTCTGTGTCTGGTGCTTTTCTATGGGCTCTCATAACATTCCAGGCTCTGGCATAGCACCTGTCATACTGCATGTGGTTTGTCCCTTTATGTCTGGCTCGCTAATGGAAAGGAACTCCTCAAGGACAAGAACTAGGATTGACTCCTTCTTGAATTAATAAAAGTTGGATAGAAGGAGGGATGAATGGGTAAACAGAGATGAATGGATTGTTGTGTAGATGGGTGGATGGAAGGGTGGATGGATGGGTATGTGGATGGATAGATGAGTGGATGGATGTGTGGATGGATGGATGGATGGGTGTGTAGATGGGTGGATGGATGAATGGATGGGTGTGTGGATGGATGGGTGGATGGATGGGTGGATGGGTGGGTGGATGGATGGGGGATAGATGGATGGATGGATGGGTGTGTAGATGGGTGGATGGATGAATGGATGGGTGTGTGGATGGATGGGTGGATGGATGGGTGGATGGGTGGGTGGATGGATGGGTGATAGATGCATGGATGGATGGGTGTGTACGTGGGTGGATGGATGAATGGATGGGTGGGTGGATGGATGGGGGGATGGATGGGTGGATGGGTGGGTGGATGGATGGGCGATAGATGCATGGATGGATGGGTGTGTGGATAGATGAATGAGTGGATAGATGGATAGATGGGTATTGGATGAGAGAAGGGAGATTGGGGAATAGATCTGTCAAAATTCCCCAGCCATGCACTTTCTGCCATACAATTAAAAAGAGTTATGTGTCCCTTTCTCTCTTTTCAAACCCTATTTAACAGAACTCCATGAAAACATAAGTAATACCCATGTGCATCTCCTCTTGTAAAACAGACTTAATGCCTAGGCATTGAAATGTAGGGTATATGAAGGACCACTTTAGAACTAAATGAGTACACACACACAGAGCTGTGTCATGGAAGAAGGCTGGGTCCTCCAAAGCACACTCATTTCTAGGGATGGGTCAAGGGCTGATGTAATTGACCAACTTCAGGACTAAGTGGAGATTCTGTCTCATCCTTTGTTTTGCCTCCTCTCAGGTCACACCCTCTGGAATGGAACCTTTGAAGAACACCCTCCTTTCGATGTGCCAGAGGCCGACGGCAGCTTCCTTCCCTTTTCCCTTCAGGGTGTCTACATGTTCCTCTCAATGATCATCCTGCTCCAGGTAGGAAGCCCTCCCTAACCAGAGGCCTGAGAATATGTGTGGCCAATACCCCTATAACTATGCAAAATAAAGAAACATTGGTACTGGCCCCAAGAAGAACTAACTGGACTGAAATGAGGAGATGCTTATTGCTTTGAAAGTATTCGCATTTTGGGTAATGTCAAGATCACCCTGCATTATGGAGGGGACCCTGCCCCCAGATAATATCTAGAGGGGAATACTTATCAGGCTTTTCTGTTTAAGATGACAGCAGTGACCCACGTGTGTCTGCCCCTTTTTTTGAGATATAGAACAGGTAAAACGTTAATGATCTAGGAACAATAGAAGACGAAGCAGCACAGTAAGCTAAAGAGAACTCTCATGCTCCAAACATCGAGAGAGAGAACCTCCCGGTTCGTGTTTACCATCTGATAGATTGAGATGGAAGAAAACAGACTTGTCCCTATATAAAAGGAAAAAAATAACAAAACATAGAGAGCACCTACAAAATGTGAGGCAGTAAGGGAAAAAGAGATGAATACAGAATCTTCATTCTAAGAAAATAACAATCTCTGAAAAGGTGAGGAAAGTGCAATTTTGCTTTAGTCAGGCTCCATCTGCATTAGATTTCTCATGGTATTTGAGAATGTTTCACTGCCTTCTTATCAGCGAACCTTTTCCCTCCATTCATTCATCTAGCAGAGTAATCTTTTTTAAATGTGAATCATATTATACCCTTCCCGTCCACAGAACCCTCCAATGATTTCACATCTGCTCAAAGTGCCCTTCAAAGTCCTTACCATGGCCAACACAGCCCTACGTGGTCTGGACTTTGACCCCCTCCCTAACCTTGCCTCCTAGGCCCTCCTCCTCCCCTCTCACGTCCAAGGTCTGCTCATTGTTATTCCCCAAACACCTGCCCGACGCCAGTGCCCAGCCTTTGCCTGGCCCTTTCCTCTGCCCGGAACCTCCTCCCACAGATAACCTCGAGACTCACACCCTCATTTCTTCAGGTCTCTGCTCAGAGGTCATGGTTTATAAAAGAGCCCCTCCTGGCCATCACTCCACCCTCTTTACTTTTCTTTGTTCTTTCTCATGAGACTCACCACCACCAATATATGTTTATTTATTTGTTTACTGTCACTGGAATGTAAGTTCTTCAAGGGCAGGGGATTCTGTACAGCTGACTTCCATTTCCAGGACTCAGAACAGCATGCAACACACAGCAAGCACTCGACAAATATTAGGTGTCAAATCAGCGGGCAGAAATCAACAATGGATCTGAGTACCCGTAAAAGTGGGTGGCAGCCCTCAGTGGCATAGAGATCCGAGGGGAGTCAGGGGACTCTGGGAAGAGGCTGCTTCTCTCCCTCCCAGCTCAGTCACTGAAGACCAGTGGTGAGTGCCTACCTTCCACCAGGCACCCAGGGTGAAGAAGACATATTGCTTTTTCAGATTCCCCCTAAGAATTCCAAGGGAAACGTGAAGTCATTGACCTTTAATTTCTCAGAGAAAGTCCATCCTGTGTTCCATTCATTAAATGCCTTTCCACCTGCTAGTGAGGGTGCTGAGGCAGGAAACTGCCTGGTTTCTGACACGGTGGGAATCCGTCTTTCCGCAGGTGCTCATCCCAATCTCTCTGTACGTCTCCATTGAGCTGGTGAAGCTCGGGCAAGTATTCTTCCTGCACAATGACCTCGACCTGTATGATGAAGAGACTGACTCGTCCATTCAGTGTCGAGCCCTCAACATCACTGAGGACCTGGGCCAGATCCAGTACATCTTCTCAGACAAGACAGGGACCCTGACAGAGAACAAGATGGTGTTCCGGCGCTGCACCATCATGGGCAGCGAGTACTCTCACCAAGAAAATGGTACGAGGGCTCCCAAGGGCCTCATCCCTCATTCTAAAAGGAAACATCTTGCTCTTCCAAGAGAATAGGAGATGAAAGACACTATCCTGGCTCCCCATAGAGGCTGTGTGGCATTTTGGCAAGTTGCTTCCTATATCCTTGTGGTCTTCCTTGTCGCAGATCAGTGCGGTTGTAATTACCTGTAAGCTTTCATGTGTTCACAAAGGCTGGAAGCGATCCCATACGTGGTACCCCTCCAGTCAATCTTTATCTGGTACCATATACAACACAGGATTTTTACTTGTGAGCAATGGATCAGAGACATTTCCCAGTTATGTGCCAATCATACAACCAATGCTTAGGAATTTCTCAGGTCACCTTACCTGACATGTCAGTGCAGGTCTAGGGCAAGGCACATGCTCAGATTTGACAGATCCAGAAAATGATTTTCCCTGGTGGCAAAGTTTTGATTTGGGAGATAGGGCTGTAAAATACCTGGACTGTTATCTTGCATGGACTGAAGATGGCCCATAAAGCTGACCTGATTCCCTCAGCCACCACCACCACGACCCAACATACAACACTTCCTAAGAAAAGAAACTCTCAAGAGAGCAACATTCATACTTTCGGGTAGGAAGGATGGAGAAAGAGAGAAGAGGGAATATTATAGACGGCCCTATCCCCTTTGCCGTGGTGATAATTGGCCATTTACGTGGGAGCTCCTGATCTCTTTTTAATAACAATAACAGCTACCATTACCAGTACTCAGAATATGCTAATCACTTTAACACATTATATCATTAAATCTTCAAAACAACCCTATGAGTTGGGTACTTTTTTAAAAACCCCTAATGGGGGAAATAGAGAGTTGAGTTAAGTCAAAGCTCAAAGACACATAACTAGCAGGTAGTACAGCCAGGATTTAAATCTGTGGGACTTGGTGGCACCCCTCTTTCTCCCGTCTCAGTAGCTCCATTGCCAATTTTCCCGAGCTAAATGAGTACACACACACACACACACATACACACACACACACACACACACACACACACACACACACACAGAGCTATGTCATGTAGAAGAAGGCTGAGTCCTCCAAAGTGCACTCATTTCTAGGAATGGGTCAAGGATCTGTGCTTTTGCCTGACCCCAAAGTCAAGGACCATCCAATTATGGCCTGGCCAACTTATGACTGGTGCAATAACAAGACTCCTTTCTTGTAGCCAAGCGACTGGAAACCCCAAAGGAGCTGGACTCAGACAGTGAAGAGTGGAACCAGTATCAATGCCTGTCCTTCCCAGCCAGATGGGCCCAGGGTCCAGCAACTGTGAGAAGTCAAAGAGGCACCCAGCCCCTGAGGAGGAGCCAGAGTGCCCGTGTGCCCATCCAGGGCCACTCCCGACAAAGGTCCATGGGGCGCCGTGAAAGCTCGCAGCCTCCAGTGGCCTTCAGCAGCTCCATAGTAAGTCCTTGCCTTTCCCGCTTTGAACTGCAAGTGTCCCATGGCAGGAAGAGGCAAGAGAGAACTCTGGGATGTGAAAGAGAAAAGATTATACACACACTCAATAGCTCTTGAAATGGTGCCCTTGGTCTTGCATGTAGTCCACACATGTATTTCGTTGGCATAAACAATTTTTGTTAATTTGAAATGTTCAATGTTTAGAAATCAGGAGATTTCATATAAACATATAGATTTCTTGCTTCTCTTTAAAAACTTGAATTGCGGAAATTCTACACACTAAGTCAGCATTTCCTCATGGCAACAATTGGTTCGAGTTGAGAAATCCATACCACTTAAACTGAGCATGCAGTCTTCAGCTCATCACAGCCCCCTCCCCACCACCTTCTCTATTTATCCCACCTCTGAGCTGAGAGCCAGAAGCATGTTAGTTATGTGTGTTTTTAAAATTATGCAGTTAAGACCTAGCTTGTGCCTATAACCCCAGCACTTTTGGAGGCTGAGCTGGGAGGATTGCTTGAAGCCAGGGATTCAAAACCAGCTTAGGCAACATAGCAAGACCTCGACTCCACAAAAAAAAAAAAAAAAAAAAAATTAGCCATGTGTGTTCACACATACCTATAGTCCTAGCTATTTGGGAGACTGAGGCAAAAGAATCATTCAAGCCCAGGAGTTCAAGGCTCCAGTGAGCTACTATCGTGACACTGCACTCCAGCCTAGGCAACATAGTGAGACCTCATCGCTTTAAAAAAGGCAAGGGAGGGGGCAGGGAGAGAAATTATATGGTTAAGAGAAATGAGAAATATTTGTTATGCCCACATTTCTTTTTTTTTCCTAGACAAAGGATATCACTAAAGGTTCTTGTGCTATTATGCCCATATTTCTACAAAGTGGAAAAACAAAAGATAAGCCTGTAAGGCTTATGTTTCAAGAAAAATGGGAGAATATACTTTTTGGTGATAATCAAAAATTGGTCTTAAATAGTTACAAAGCAAAGAATACCTATGTCAAAATTATCCAGCCTACATCATTACCTTAGGTTAACTGCCTGGCCTTTATGGGCATTTGAGTGTGTGACTTTGGTCTGTGGCTTTCTGCATGTGGCCCTTTGATCCATTAGGACAGCCATCAGCAAACATCCAGGTAGCAAGTGAAAAAGCTGAGTTCCTCCCCCAAGATTACACAGCATCCCTCAGAAGTCAAGGCCAGAACTGGGCCTTCTGACTCCTGTCCTATTCCTCTTTCCTCTGCATGTGTTCTTTCTCCAGGGAACATAAAACCA
>RJWJ010019925.1:0-29687 GCA_004363605.1 Indri indri | reverse complement strand
TGAAGGGGGCAACATTATGAGAACAACAAAGTAACTCCCAAAAAGGAGATAATGGGAAGTATGACAGTAGTCAGGAATGGATAGGATCCTGCTAATCAGGATATAAAAGAAGCTGGCAGAGGCATATTTGAGAAGTCAAATTGGATGAATGGCATTCACAAAAATTCCTTTTAAATCTGTTGGCTGGTACCAGGAAAAACCAACAAAAGGCTCCTTCTCATTGGGACTCCAGTTACTTAATACCTAAAGAGCTTTATCAAAATTCATCTGAATATCAATTATTTGGAGCAAGATTGTCCTTGGGTCAGGTCTCGGCACTGCCACTTGGGCAAGACAGGTAACTTCGGAGACCAGTCCCTTGGCTCACCTACCTATGGACTTGCTGGAGGACTAAAGCGGAGAATGGGCTAGAATGGCTGTGTTCCCGCCTGGCATGGAGTAAACAACAACTGTTAGTTCCTTTCCCTGTCAGGCATTTGCTGGGCAATCATAGGTCAACAAGTTAAACTTGTCTACTATGACTGACCAGGTTGGAAGCCCTGAAAAGTGAACTCACAAAGGGGAGTGGTCAAAGCCAATTTTCTGGTAGAAATGGGGTGAAAGGAAGCACAGTCAAGTCTGGGGAAAGGGTTTTCTGCAAGAATCAGGTTCACAGGGACAGGCAGAGACAAAAATGGATTCCAAAACTCAAGATCTGAAAAGGTAGGGTAAATGTGCCTTAGAGACAGAGCCCTGCTGTTGGCCTCTTGAGGCAAAGAGGTATTTTGAGGACCACGTGGACCTGAGTCACTGGGCTGAGAAGGATGTGTCCGTGTGTGTGCATGTGTGCTGGGGGCAATCAAACTAGTGCAGACAACAAGCACAGAATACAGATAACTGCAGGCCACACTCTCTGCCAGAGAGAGATGAGACAGATGTCTCTCAAAACACAGACCAACGGTGGCTTCCCATTTTGCTTCCCCATCCATCTGGCCGGGGTCTGACTCCCAACTCTGGCCTGACCTGAACTCCTAAATGGTCCCAGAGGTCCTGGAATTGCTCCAGAGCTCAAGGTGGAGTCTGTGAGGCTGCCCATCCCTGACTAGGCTTCCAGATGTCGGGCTGCTCCCTCTGACAGATGGGACTGCCATGAATAAATCAAACACACATGTGTGTAAGGAGAGACTGCCTCTCTGGGCACCCACCCTGTTCTAACCTACCAGTTGGAACGACTGTTCTCCTATTTTTCCTCCTTTTATTACAAATATTTGGACAACAATCCTCCCTTTTGGTTCATCGGCCTCCTTTAAAAGGGCCTTTTCAAATTTTCTGAGGCAGGAGTTTCAAAAGCTTTGTTGTTTTAATATGAAATGTTTTGACGTATTACAATGTTATCAGATAGTCAACATTATGATGTTTTTTAATTGTCTAGAGAAGGTCTGCACAGACATACAATCCCAACTTTAGAGGAAACAGCCCCAGCACGAACAGCTGGCCCCTCTGCTCTGGTACAGCCAGGCTTCAGAGGTACAAGCAGGTGTGGGTTTTTGAGTCACAAACATGTTTTAGGATATTAGAACTCACTTCGTTACCAAGTGTTCTCAGCAGGAAGTAGCTGGCAGACGGTACACACTAGACTTGGAACCCTCCTATTTAGAGCAAACAGAAAACATCCAAAAACAAAATTGAAGCCATGGGCTGCCTGGAAAAACAAACACCCTAAAAAGTTATTTCTTGAACTGCACACCAGCAAGAGTGTGATCTGGAAGAATCTGGAAGTGGGGGAGAAACAAAAGCATTTGACCAGAGGACCTTCGCGAATCTCTAGGGGAAAAAAACAAGAGAGTTTTCTGTCGTGGCACCATTCCATCTAGACACACGAATGCTTCTCACAGATAAAGGGGCATCTTAACTTGTTCCAGCTCCCCAGGCTGGGGGCCGACTGCACTCACTTCCACACAGCAGCTTTACAAGGTGGCCGCAGTTCCGGTTCAGGCATTGAGACACACAGTTCACCAGATGCTTCAAGAGTTTGATGTGGGCTGTGGGGAAGCCCCGGGATGCTGCAGTGCCAAGGACAGAGCAGCACTCAGCAACTGGGCTTTTTGCTGCTGTTGACGCTTCACATCCTGACTTCTCTTCAGAGACTTCCTCCTAAAGACACTTACTGCAGTCCTTTGAAATCCATTCTCTTGGCGGACTGAGAGTGTCAAGATTAATTAATTTCCCCTCCCTGTCCAACTTCCCCAAAGGATTTACATGTTGGCACCACCTGTTCTCAAAAGGGGACCACTTCCAGGTATTTTGGCTTCGGGCAACAGGCAGGAGATTAGCCCAGATATGACTTAAGGAAAGAAAAGTTAAGATATGCAAGCAGATCTGTGGAAAATTTTAGCATTATTTCTTAAAGAAGAACTGGAAAGAAGGCTTCTTCCGATTGTTAGGCACAAAATTTAGAGGGTCTGGTTTCACTGGAAACATCTTCAAAAAAACATAAATAAATATGTGACTAAGTCAAAGGGGCCTTCTTACAAGGTCTTCTCCAATGACTGAAGTTCCAAATCAAAGATTCTATGAATATCACCTTGTCTAAAGAAAATTTCCAGTTTTTAAAGTTTAGGTGACCTAATTCTCTCTTCACCTGGGGCCAGGGTGGTGGATGGAAGGGCAAAAAAGCAACTGAGATGAAGAACGAATAAGAAAATTGAGCTTTTAGATCCCATTCTTTTCTTAAATCCCAACAGGATCAATTAATGAAGTTATATTTTAAATGCCCCACCTCAGATTTCAAGACAACATAGACACCCCTCAGACGATGGAATCCAACCACAGATCTTTTCCCTGCTCTGTTGGACATGAAGGCTGCATAGAAAAAGCACACAACTCCCCCAGCAGGGAATTCCTGGTGAGGCACAGTCAACAGCAGACCCAGAAGGGAATCAGTCTTGTGCTGAGGAACAGATTTTCTCTGAAAGTTAGAGAGATAAAATAAAGAGAAATGAGTTTCAAAAATTGAGTGCAGGCATTGGGCTCAGTGTTGGTACAAAGCAGTGAATAATGGAGGTCAGTCCCTGCACCCTCAGAGTTGTTCACAGTTAATGTGTAATTTGTTAAAAGAATCAATTTACTAATTATATAATTATACTGATCAAATTAAAATGTATATAATATAAAATACTGTATAGCATAAAATAATGAACATAAAGGAAATATTAGATAAAATTAAAATAAAATCCAGAAAATACATAAACATATACATTTTAAAATTATATTAATTATATGAAGAATGCTCCAATAGAAGCACAGGTTACTTCGGAAGCTTATAAAAGGGGGACTGGTCTGCTCTGGTGGGTGGTAGATGTGGACAGCAAGGTTTTCCTCAGGAAGTGGCAGTGGTGTGAGGCCCAAAAGGAGTTAGCCAGGCTGGGAGGAGGCGGAGGCACAGGGTCTGGATGGAGGGGAGAGGAGAGTGGTCCAGGCAGAGGTTGAGGCCACGTTCAAGGCCATGGTGCCAGGACTATGAATTCTAACTCTGCCTCAAACTGGACGTGTAGTAGTGGAAAGTTTCTGGGTTGACTAGTGTGCCCCCACCCCCAAATTGATGTCCACCTGGAACCTCAGAATGTGATCTTATTTGGAAATGGGGTCTTTGCAGACGTAATTAGCTAAAGTATTGAGATGACATCATACCGAATTACAGTGGACTCTAAGTCCAGCGAGAGTGCCCTTATAAGAGAGAAAAGGGCACACAGCGACAGAAAAAAAGACGCCATGAAGAGAAGGGTAGAGATTGAAGTGATGTGTCTACAAGTCAAGAAATGCCAAGGATTGCCTACAACCACGAGAAGCTAAGAGAGAGGCATGGGATAGTTTCTCCCTCAGAGCCTCCAGAAAGAACTAACCTTGCTGACAACTTGATTTCAGACGTCTAGTCTCCAGAACTGTGAGAAAATAAGTTTCTATTGTTTTAAGCCATCCAATTTGTGCTACTTTGCTGTGGCAGTCCTAAGAAACTCACACAGCCTCCTTCCCTCTCCTTAGATTCTCCATGCCTTGTTGACTCTTGAACTTTTACAATAAGACATAATCCTGTAAAACCCCTAAGATCTGTTTAAAATAATTTTATCATGTTTTGCATGGTTATATATAACAGCCATCTTAAGTATGAAAATGTATTATTTTAGATACTCTATTAATGTACTTTAAAATCTATTTTATTACAATTTTTTAAAATATCAAGATAACTTTCCCTATTTCACAAATGAGGTATGCTGCTTCATTTAGTTGTGTAACCCATAAGACCAAAGATAACATACTGACTAAAATTTAAATATACATCATTTAAATATATTAAATACATTTTAAAATCAGAGAAAAATTATGTGTTATGACATGAATAATAGGGGGAAAATCCTGCTGTTTTAATTCTTAGATATTTGGAATTTCTGCATTTGAATTTCCTGGTTTTTAAAATTATGATATTTGGTATCTAGATAACGAGATGAGAGAGAAGATTTCCAGCTGTGATTTGCAATCACTTCTCTTCCAACTATATATCATAGGGGTGAGTAGTTTTTACTTCAATAAACAGCAGTATGTTGGACAGAACAAGAGATAGCTGTTACATACAAATTTGGTTGGACAAACCTAACTTAAAGGTCTGGTGAACATCATCTTGAGAATGTAGAGAATCGCCACAGTTGGCTCCTCATCGATTTGAGTCATCAGTGTCCCTTATGTCTCTTGTCTTACCCTTTATGGGTACAGTAAACCAAGATGTTGCCAAGTGGGGGAAGTCATTTAAGGCCACAGAATGGGCAAAACCCCCATGGAGGCTAGAGTTGACCATGTGAGAGAGGAACTAGGTATCTGAGTCGTAGGATATCAACAGTTTTCTCATTCAGGACCTGCTTCAAGATTCTAAAACCTTTCCATTTTAGAAGGAAACTGTATAAGCAATTATTTTATTTTCTGATTTTCAGTAATACACCTTTGACAACATGAATCTCAGGAATGTCTTGGAAAGTCAGGAATCCCGTAACAGGACTGTGATGCGCAACCCCCTGCCCAAGTGTGGGATCTCGGGGTAGAGTAAGCGTCCTAGAATGCGAACCACTGTGTGATTGGTCAGTTCCTCCTGGGTCAAAGAGTCAACAGGCATTAACTGTGCTGTCATTTCAGCCTCTCTCCTCACTAAACACACTTCACAAATTGTTTAAAAGGCAAACGCACCCAATGAAGATTCCAAAGTCCACTATCCATGCTTCGCATAGGTTGCTAAAGTTGCCTAAGCTTTGGTATGAACTCTGTTTCCTCTTTCGTTTTTTTTTTCCTACCTGTATTTGCCATTGGAGCACCTAAACATTATTATAAAGCAAATATTAACAACACTGAAAGGGAAAAATAGACAGCAATACAATAATAGGACACTTCAATACCCCACTTTCAACAATGGATAGATTATCCAGACAGAAAATCAATAAGGAAACAGTGAACTTGAACAACACTATAGGCCCAGACCAAATAAACCTAACAGACATATACACAGAACATTCCATCCCACAACAGACTACACATCCTTTTCATGTGCACGTGAAACATTCTCCAGGACAGATGATATGGTAGGCCACAAAGCAAGTCTTAACAAATTTGTGAAGACTTTTCCAATCACAGTGGTATGAAACTGGACATTAACAACAGAAAGAAAACTGGAAAATTCGCAAATATGTGGAAATTAAATAACACTCCTGAATAATCAATGGGTCAAAGAAAAACTCAAAATCAAGAAGTATCTTGAGAAAAAGGAAAATGGAAACACAATATACTCAAAACTTATGAAATGCAGCAAAAGCCGTTCTGAGAGGGAAGTTTATAGCGATCAACACCTACATTAAGAAAATAGAAAGATCTCAAATAAACAACCTAATTTTACACCTCGAGGAACTAGAAAAAGAACAAAACCCAAAGTTATAAGAAAGGAAATAATAAATATCAGAGCAGAAATAAACGAAAGACAAGAAAAACCATACAGAACTTCAATGAAACAAAGAGTTGTGTTTCTCATGTAAAATGGGTTGCTATGAGAATTAAATGATACTTAGATGCAAAGCATGAGGCATACAACTATGATACTTGAAAAATGTTCACAATGGCTGCATCCGAGGCCCCTGGTCTACATATGCAGAGAAGTCAACTACACATAAAATCTCCCCTGGTGAAGGGAAGAAACGAAAACCCACATGGAGAAGACAAAAATGCTGGGCAGCTGGGTACCAGCCACAGTGCCCTGGCCTGTGTGCTCAGGCAAAGTTGATTCCACTACTGCAGCCCCAGGAGACGCCATTTACTTTGCAAGAAAACCAACCTTCTAGAGGGTCACATGTGAATCACCCCAATGTCAGAGCATGGGCTCAGCTAGAGAGAGGCCTGTTTCAAAGGAGAAAGAAAATGGGGAAAGTTTTCAAGAACATCTTTGTATCATTCTTGGGCTCCTTGGTCCACCTCTTCTTGGCTCGTGGAGAGACAGGTCCTCTCTAGAAGTTCCACAGGGCACAGAGCTTAGGGTCCTCCAGTGCCCAACCCTTGTCTGATTACCCTCAACTTGGTACTTAACATACAACTTTCTCATATTGCTCTCTAGTGGTTATGTGTACATCGCGTCAATCAACAAGACTGTGCACACCTTGAAGCAGGTGCACGGCCCTTTTGTAACCTGATGTCCCTGCCTCTCCCAAAGCCGACAGCCACAATATATTTGGTAATAGAATTGAATACTTTACCCCCTGCATTGAGCAATAATGAGGAATGGCAGAAAAATACATTCAGAGTATCAACAACAAAAAGGCAACATTTTGCAAAACAAGAGGATTTCACAAAAATACGTTTAGATATGGAGCTCTGTTTTCTAAATGTGAATCATTGTGAGGAAAGGGGTTTAAAAATAATAATAGGGGCTATAATTTATACGAGTATTCGGCACGGTCCATGTGCTGTGGCAAGCACCTTGAGAAAACTGTGCAATTTGTGAAGACATTCCTGCACAAAAAATGCAGGTGGTGGTGAAGTAGATGGAGTAAAATGTGAAAGTCACTCCTTCACATCACCCCAAACCATTCCAATAACTTGACTTCCAACATTTTGTGGTGTATTGTCATATAGAAGTTTAGTATATCGTCTTCTCTTTTATGACTTCCTGCATTGATAGTCTTCTTTGAGGAGGCCTCTCTACCCTGGATGATAAAAATATTGTATTTTTTTCAAATACATCCACAGATTTCTTTTTTATGTTTAAGCTATTTATCCCATCTGGAATTTCTTTTTGTGTAGGATTCAAGATAGGATCTAACTTTATACTTTTTTTGTCTAAAGTTTTAGCTAATTATTTAAATAAAATTTCCTAAACAGATTGCCCTTTATCCTCCAGTTTTGAAACACTTCATTTCCGTACATGAAATTTTCTGCCATATATGAGCCTATTTGGGATTCGCTACTCTGTTCCATGGGTCTATGTGTCGGTTCCTATACCACATTGTTTTAACTACTTGAGCTTTAAAGTACAGTTTTCTGTCTGGTGAGAACATACCCCTCTCCATTGTTACTATTTTTCAAAAATTTCATAGCTGTTCACTCACTTTTCCCCTTTCAAAATGCAACTTAGTTCGTCTATTCAAATTCCAAATGATTTCTTTTCAGATTTGGAGGAAATTGCATTTATTTATAGAAAGGAAAGGAAGATAGCAGAATCGGGTATTCTTAAAACAATGTCTGCAGAATCCATTCACTAGTTACAAGAACTCTGGTTACAGATACATGATCTGAACAACTGTTCCTTAGTTAAGGATGCAGTAAATTCAGGTGGCCCCCCATTAAAAAGCAAACAACTAATTCACATAGCTAGCCCAAGTGGTCAGCTTTGAATCTCAGAGTGAATCTCTGTGTTCTGATCAGCACCCACAAGTTTTCAATTAAGGTTATAAAATCCAAGAAGGTTTCCCTTAAATGTTATTTTTATCAGATCATAAATCAAAAGTATACAGAGGTTACAAATTCAGACATTCCCATCACATAATTATTTCAAATCATTCTCTTCTATAATACCCCTTTTCCATTCTAACCTGATTTCAGAGTATTGTGTTTATGATATAACTATATCTCTTGGCATGGATATCGCAAAATTATTACCACAGACACTTAGTGGAACAAGTCCAAATTTAAACTAAAAACAGTATTTAAAAAGAGATTGTAAATTCTGGCATCCCTATTTATGTAATAATCACAATTTAATAAAGAATCCATAATATTAAAATAGTGACAGATTTTCTTTAGAGATACTGACCAAATTTTTCTTTAAAAAGAACAAACAAAAACTAAGAAGAGTTTAAACTTGTTTCAAAGTGTAATAAGAGCTAGAAATAAGATCTGTATTCAAAATAGACAAAAATCTAGTGCTTACGCTTGCGGGCAAAGAAAAAAGAAAACATACATACTCCATCTAAATTCTCTGCTTTTTATATTTTTTCCAGTGCTTCAGGAGGTATTATAAAGATGAGAATCAAGCATGACTGAAGTGTAGAGATCACACGTAAGAACAAAGATTTCTTTGTCCGACAGACTGTTTGTCTGAGAAGAGATGGGGTGCAAAACCTCTCTTTCATGAGATGCTATACGGACCTCTATCTGATGAAACAGCATGTTCAAGGAGAGAATGAATAAACCAACTATGGCACACTTTTTTTTTATTGAGATAGATCTCGCTCTGCTGCCCAGGCTAGAGTACAGTGATCATAGCTCATTGCAACCTCAACCTCCTGAGCTCAAGCAATCCTCCTGCCTCAGCTTCCCAAATGGCTGAGACTACAAGTGTGTGCCACCACACCTGGCTAATTTTTAATTTTTTTTTGTAGAGACAGGGTCTGTTGCCCAGGATGCAACTGTGGCGCATCCATACAAAGGAATACTACACTCAGCAGTGAAAATTGCACGTATTGATACATGTAATAACATGAATGACTCTCAAATGCATTATGCTAAGTGAAAGAACATTCACATGGCTACATACTGTATGATTCTGCTATGGTCTGAATGTTTGTGCTTTCTGCGAATTCATATGTTGAAACTAAATCCCCAACTAGAGATAGTATTAAGAGGCGGGGACTTCGACAGGTGATTAAGTTATGAGGATGGATCCTTGATGAATGGGAGTTAGTACCCTTGTATAAGAAGCCTGAGGGATATTGTTTATCCCTTCCACCAAGTGAGGATGCAGCAAAGTGGCATCGTCTATGAGTAACAGGGCCCTCACGAGACACTGAATCTGCAGGTGTACTGATCTTGGACTTGCCAGGCTCCAGAACTGTAAGCAATAAATTTTTGTTATTTATAAATCACCTAGTCTAAGGCATTTTATATTTTATTATAGCAGCCCAAATGGACTAAGACAGATTCCATTTACATGACATTCTGAAAAGGCAATATAACAGGGACAGAGTACATGTATCAGTGGTTGCCAAAGGATGGGAGTAAGGAGAGGGATTGACTACAATGGGCACTTTTAGGGTAATAGTTTGGTTCTCTGTCTTGAGTGTAGTGGTAATTCACAAGACTTTACAGACTTTGTCAAAATTTATAGACTGGTAAAGTTAGAAAGGTCTTTTTTTAGTTTCTTACTTATGTTAGCATAGTATCTCAATTTTGTACTATAAGTATACTCCATTTAATATTTCTGGAATTGGGAAAAATTTATTATGCTAAAGAGTATAAGCAAATTAAGAAGGGACCAAGATGGTGGGTGAGAAGCAGCCTGCACATGCTGCTCTCATGAAGATGATCGAAAGTGGTGAGGAGATATTTACCTTCAGATCGATCATCTAGGAGACAGAACTGGGAATCAACAGGGAGGTGATGGGAGGTACCTAAAATGAAGGAAAGGGAAGTAGGGCAACCCGTTTGGCAGGATTAGAGGTACGTGGAGAAGACAACCACATGTGTGGAAGGGATAAAGGAGAAAACCTTGGGGCTCTACACTTCCCCTGCAGACATAGCAATATAAGCTGTGGAAGGGCCCCTCTACTACAGCAGGACTCCAGTATGATACAGGGAGCTGACTGGAGACTATGCAGTAGCACTGCTCTGGAGAGAAGGCACATGGGGGTCCTGCCAGTTCCTGAACCCTGGGTGCTGCAGCTGGTGTCATTTTGAGGCTCAAGACCCAGAACACTGCATCTACCTAGGGGTCAGATCCATTGCTGCTGCCTCCACACTGCACCTGCTGGGACAAAGAGAAGCAAGGAAGCCAGACCCTCTCACATACACCCCACCACCAAGGGACCCCAGGCAGAGCAGATACCCACAGACCTAGTGCCTGTTGCTGCCCCCTGGCTGGCCTTGTCCAACCACAGCTGCCATGAGACCTGGGCAGAGCATGTGGCCATGGCACCTGGCTCTTGCTGATGCCACCTGGGTTAGCCCTGCCACCAAAAACCTGAGCAGGATGAATATTCACACTGCCACTGCTGTCACTAGACCTGGGCAAAGCAAACGCCCAGGCTGCTGTGCACCAACTGTTGTCAACCACCTGCCAAAAGCCTGGCAACCACCTGCCACGTACCAACTGCCTGGAGCATGCCTGCCACACCCCACATGCCTGTGGAATGGGGACACACAGGAGAGCAGCAGTGTTAATGGCTCGTAGTGCATCTGCCCCTCTCCTGCCTCATCAATCTCCCCCAGTAGGACTCAACACACCATCCAGGGACTTCTCCCTCTACACTGAGCAACAGAGTTCCCAGCCAGAGGAGAAGTAGTGTACTGCAAAGCTGTTTTGAGTTGAGAGAAGAGGTTTCAGATGAGAAGAAACCAGCATAGGAAATTCTGGCAATGTGTGGGGGGTGGGGGGGGGGGAAGTAGGCTGCTTTGACACCCGCAAAGGATCACATTAGCTCTCCAACAATGGATTCCACCCAAAAGAAAATTGTTGAAATGTTAGATACGGAATTCAGAGAATGGATTGCAAGTAAGATCAATGGGATTGATGAGAAAGGTGAAAACTAACACAAAGAAATAACAACAAAAAAAGAAAAAATTCAGTACATGAATGAAAAATTCACTAAAGAGATAGATAATGTAGGACAAAATGTTACAGAACTTCCAGAAATGAAAGAGTCATTTAGGGAGTATCAAAATACAGTGAAAAGGTTTAACGGATTAGACCAAGCAGAAGAAAGAATTTCAGAGCTTGAAGACAAAGCTTTCAAATTAACCCAGTCAGCCAGAAACAAAGAAAAAGAATCAAGAATCTCCTCTCTGAGAAATAAGGGATTATGTGAGATAACAAATATAAGAATCATAGATATCCCTGAGGGAGAAGAAAAAGCAAAAAGCATGGAAAACCTATTTGAGAGAATACTGGAAGAAAACTTCCCTGGTATTGGTAGAGATACAGACATCTGGAAACAAGAAAGTCAGCAAACACCTGGAAGATTCAAGGCCAATAGGATATCACCAAGACACATAGTCATCAGTCTGGCCAAAGTCAAAGTGAAGGAGAAAAAAAATCCTACAAGCTGCAAAACAAAAGCATCAAGTAACTTATAAAGGAAAACCTATCAGACTAACAGCAGACTTCTCAGCAGAAATCTTACAAACCAGAAGGGATTGCAATTCCATTTTTAGTCTTCTTTAACAGAATAAATGCTCACCAAGAATTTTGCATCCTGCAAAACTAAGTTTCATAAATAAAAGAGAAATAAGTCTTTCCCAGAGAAGCAAACTCTAGGAGAATTTGTCTCCACCAGACCTGCCCTACAAGAAATGCTTAAAAGTGCTCTATACATGGCACAGATCAATATCTACCCATCTAAAACACCCAATGTTAAAACTCACAGCTCTTATAAAACAGTACCAAGGGAGAAAACAATGCTACTAGGCAACAATCAACATGATCACCAGAATATATCAATACTAACATTGAATATAAATGGGCTTAATGCCCTACTTAAAAGATATAGATTGGCTGAATGGATAAAAACACACAATCCAGGTATATGCTGTCTCCAAGAAACCCTTTTAACTCACAAAGATTTGATTCTCATAAACTCAAGGTAAAGGGGTGGAAAAAAATATTCCTTGCAAATGGAAACCAAAAGTGAGCAGGAGTAGCTATTCTTATATCAGATAAAATAGATTTTAAATAAAAAATGATAAACAAAAAAAAAAGAAAGAAAGAAAAAGAAAAAGATGGTCCTTATAAATGATAAAGTGATCAATTCAACAAGAAGATATGACAATCCTGAATATATATGTACCTAACACAGGAGCTCCCAGATTCATAAATCAAATTCTACTAGATCTAAGGAAAGAAATAAATGGCAACATCATAACAACTGGGTACTTCAACACTCCACTGACAAAACTAGACAGATCACTGAGGCAGAAAATCAACAGAGAAACACCGGACTTAAATGAGACTCTATGACAAATGGACCTAACAGACATTTATGGAACATTTTACCCAAAACCTACAGAAAATATATTCTTCTCAGCACATGGGACATTTTCCAAGATTGGTCATATGTTAGGCCACAAAACAGGTCTCAGAAAATTTAGAAAAATCAAAATCATACCATGTACCTTCTCAGGAATGATGGAATAAACTAGAAATCAATTCTAAGATGAACTCTGAAAACTACACAAATACATGGAAATTAAACAACCTGTTGCTGAATGATCCATGGGTTAATGAAATCAAGATGGAAATAAAAAAATTTTTCAATTGAATGACAAAGATGACACAAGCTTCCAAAATCTCTGGGATAGAGAAAAGGCAGTGCTAAAAGGGAAGTTCATAGCCTTAAATGCCTATCTCAAAAAGACAGAAAGATTATGAATTAACAACCTAATGACACACCTTAAGGAACTAGAAAAAGAGCAAACCAAACCCAAAGCTAGCAGAAAAAAACAAATATCAGAGCAGAACTAAATGAAATGGAAATGAATAAACAATACAAATGATCAACAAAATGAAAAGTTGGTTCTTTGAAACGATAAACAAAATTGATGACCACTAGGCTAGATTAACCAGAAATAGAAGAGAAAGGATTCAAGCAAGCTCAATCAGAAATGAAAAAAGAAGACATTATAACCTATATCATAGAAATTCAAAATATCATTTGAGACTACTATGAACACATCTACCTACACAAACTAGAAACCCTAGAGGAAATGGATACATTTTTGGAAACACACAACCTTCCAAGCTTGAATCAGGAAGGAATAGAAATCCTGAACAGATCAATAATGAATAGCAAGATTGAAACAATAATAAAAAAATCTTCCAACAAAATAAAACTCAGGACCAGATGGATTCACAGCTGAATTCCACCAGACCTACAGAGATGAACTGGCAGCTATTCTGCTGATATTGTTCCACAATATTGAGAAGAAGGGAATCCTCCCTATCCAATTCTACGGAGCCATTATCACCCTGATACCAAAGCCAGGAAAGGACACAACAAAAAAGAAAACTACAGACCAATATCTCTCATGAACATAGATGCAAAAATCTTCAACAAAATACTAGCAAACTGATCCAACAACGCATCAAGAAGATAATTAATCATGATCAAGTAGGTTTCATCTTATGGATGCAAGGATGGTTCAACAAATGCACATCAATAAATGTGATCCACCACATAAACAGAATTAAAGACAAAGACCACATGATCATCTCAATAGATGCAGAAAAAGCATGTGATAAAATCCAACACTCCTTCATGATAACAACACTCAACAAACTAGGCATAGAAGGAACATATGTCAAAAGAATAAAAGCCACATATGACAAACACACAGCTAACATCGTACTGAATGGGGAAAGTTGAAAGCATTCCCCCTAAGAACTGGAATAAGACAAGGGTGCTCACTCTCACCACTTCTATTCAACACAGTACTGGAAGTCCTAGCCAGAACAATCTAGCAAGAAGAAGAAATAAAGGGCATCCAAATCAGGAAAGAGGAGGTCAAACTATTCCTGTTTACCAGTGATATGATCTCATATCTAGAAAACTCTAAAGACTCCACCAAAAGACTCCAAAGAATAAATGAATTCAGTAGTTTCAGGTTACACAATCAACATCACAAATCAGTAGCATTTCTATATACTAATAACAGTCAAGCTGAGAGTCACATGAAGAATGCAATACCATTTACAATAGCTGCAAAGAAAATAAAATACCTAAGAATACACTTAACCAAGAAGGTGCAAGATCTCTACAAGGAGAACTACAAAACACCGATGATGAAAGAAACTGTAGATGACATAAACAAATGGAAAAACATCCCATACTCATGGACTGGAAGAATTAACACTGTTAAAATGTCCATACTGCCCAAAGTGATTTACAGATTCTATGCAACTCCCATCAAAATACCAACATCATTTTTCACAGATTTAGAAAAAATAATTCTACACTTCATACAGAACCGAAAAAGAGCCCTATAGCCAAAGCAATCCTAAGGAAAAAGAACGAATCTGGAGACATCACATTACCTGACTTCAAATTATACTATTAATACAAGGTCATAGTAACCAAAACAGCATGGTAGTGGTATAAAGGAAGACACATAGACCAATGAAATAGAATAGAGAACTCAGAAATAAAGCCGTATAGCTATAACTAAGTGATTTTTGACAAAGCAGATAAAAATATACACTGGAGAAAAGGATGCCCTATTCAACAAATGGTGCTGGGAAAAATGGATAGCCACATGTAGAAGAATGAAACTGGATCCCTATCTCTCACCATGTACAAAAATTAACTCAAGATGAATTACAGACTTAAATGTAAGACCTGAAACCATAATAATTCTAGAAAAAACATAGGAAATACTCTTCTGGGCATTAGCCTAGGCAAAGAATTTATAACTATGACCCCAAAATAAAATACAGCAACAACAAAAATAAGTGGGACTTAATAAAAAGTTTCTGCACAGCAAAGGAAATAATCAACAGAATAAACAGACAAGCTACAGAATGAGAGAAAATATTCACAAACTCTACATCTGACAAAGAACTAATATAATCTACAAAAACCTCAAATCAGCAAGAAAAAAACAAATAACCCCATAAATAGTGAGCGAGGCCAGGTGCAGTGGCTCACGCCTATAATCCCCTATAATCCTAGCACTCTGTGAGGCCAAGGCAGGAGAATCACTTGAAGTCAGAAGTTCGAGACCAGCCTGAGCAAGAGTGAGACCCTATCTCTACAAAAAATACAAAAATTAGCCAAGTGTGGTGGTGCACGCCTATGGTCTCAGCTACTTAGGAGGCTGAGGCAGAACTGCTGAGCTCAGGAGTTTGAGCTTGCAGTGAGCTATGATGATGTCACTGCACACTAGCCTGGGTGACAGAGCAAAACTCTGTCTCCAAAAAAAAAAAAAAAAAAAAAAGTGAGGGAAAGACATGAACAGATTTTTTTCAAAAGAAGATAGACAAATGGTCAACAAACATGAAAATATGCTCAACATCACTACTCATCAGGGACATGCAAATCAAAACCACAATGAGATACCACCATATCCCTGTCAGAATGGCTACTATTAAAAAATCAAAAAATGATAGAAGTTTGTGCAGATGCAGTGAAAAGAGAACACTATACACCATTGGTGGGAATGTGAACTAGGACACCAGCTATGGAAAACAGCATGGAGATTCCTCAAAGAAGTGAAAGTAGATCTATCATTTGATCCAGCAATCCCACTTCCGTGAATCTTTATCGTGGCACAATTCATAACCGCAAAGATATGTAATCAAACTAAGTGTTCATCAACTGAGAAGTGGATAAAGAAAATGTGGTGTGTGTATATGTATATATACACCATGGAATACTATTTAGCCATAAAAACGAATGAAATAATGTCTTTTGCAGAAACTTGGATAAAACTGGAGACGATTATCCTAAGTGAAGTATCTCGGGAATGGAAAAACAAATACCACATATTCTCATTTACAAGTGGGAGCTAAATGAGGAATACATAAGGTCATACAGTGGTGTAATGGACATTGGAAACCACGAAGGGGTAGGGGGAAGGATAAAAATCTACCTATCGGGTACAATGTACACTGTTCTGGAGATGGGTACACTGAAAACCCCGAGTTCAGCACTATACATTATACAATTTATCCGTGTAACAAAACACTTACACCCCCTAAATGTACTGAAATTTAAAAACCCAGCACAAACATTTTTTTCATGTTTACTGACCATTTGTTTTTCTCTTCTGTTAATTTCTTATTCCCATTTGCCTATTGCAGTATTTGTCTTTTTCTCATTGCCTTGTAAGTTTCCTTTATAAATTAAGCTTACAATACTTTTAATACATCAAAAAAAGAACATAAGCCAATTATATCTTAATAAACTTGACTTAAAATATTAATAACAAATACTCTTGCAAACCAAACCCTCGCCCTGTCTTCCATCCATCAATAGCACATCAGTTGTTTATTTTCTCATGTATGGTGATCCACTTAATGAAAACAAAGTATATACAAACTAAATTTTCCTCATTGGTTAGAGCTCTTCACTTTGCCAGTGACATAGAACTCATTTTCTCAGTCCCTCCACAGAGCCGTGGGGAGATTCTTTCAAGTGAATCAAGTCAACAAAGTATAATGCTGGTGCCAGGCTGGTGGCCCCAGGCTTATGGATCAATCTCTGATCCCACAGGGTATTTTTAAAGAGTCTCACATAGCTTCAGGCAAAACCTGTGGGTTTTCATGGACAGTCAATTTAATTTCCTGACAGAGCAAACTACAAAGGCACTGCAATCTTTGACTGCATTAAGAGAAGTAAACTGTCCGCATTACCAGAGGAGGTGATAATCCTGTTCTGGATCAGATCACGTGTAGAGGATTGGACTCAGTTCCAGCAGTACAATTTTAAGATGGCAATGCTCTCTTAGGATGAACAGCTGAAGCGCTTTGGGTTCTTAGCTGGGAAAAGACAGTATGGGCGGAGGATGGTGTATAGGGGGGAATGTGACAGTTTTATACACAAATCTATAATCGATTACATAAAGGGGGTAGATCACTGCAGGGCAGCACAGGATATAGAAGTAGTACCAGTGAGAAAAAGATGAAGGGCAGAAGATATTTGGCTTCATAAAACAAAAATTTTCCAAACACCTAGCACTGTCCCTCAATGGAATGGTTGCCTTCTGAGGCAGGGAGGCCACCAGGGAAGCTTTAAACTTGGTAGGGGGCTGGGTGAAAGGACTAACGTCAAGAGAAATGACCACAGTCAGCCAAGCACACCAAGCCTGAGAGGGTGGGGCGTCAAGGAGAGACACTGAAGGAGAGAGAAAGACATGGACCCGTAGAAAGATGGTGGAGAGAGAGGAGACAAACCTCTCCAACTTGTTTTACCTGTGCGGTAGGTACCTATCCAGCACCCTTGGAGTCACCCTTTGGAGTAGGGGGAAGCCCTGTCATGTGAAAGGTGGTAGAGAAGAAACATCTATTCTCTCCAACTCCTGGCCTCAAGTGATCCTCCCGTCCAGGCCTCTCAAAGTGCTGGGATTACAGGCATGAGCCACCACGCCCAACATCCATGTTCTCTCCCTACTCCCAGGCACTAGTCTGCAGGTGCATGACTCAGATTTGCCCACTGGAAGACCTGGCCTGGCATTCTGGGTTATGAGGAAGGTACGTGAAGGCACAAGGATAGATAAAGGGTAGTAGAGGACTCAGGTAATGGTGGCGGTGGCAGTCGTGGTATCCTCAGCAGATGGTTCCTATGCCTTGACCTTGGATGTGTCCTTGGCTACCTGGTCTCCCTGGCTTTTATCCTTTCTCTTAAGCCCAGACCTTGACACTTCCATTGGCTTCTTTGAACTTCCCAATGTTGTGTTGCTAAATTTGCTTTCTGCTTTAAATGTGCCAGAATTGTTTTCTGTTGCTTGTTAGGATTGCACAGATTGGAGAAGCGGGTTTTAAGTGCTGTCTTACATCGTCCTTGGGTCATACACGAGGATGAAATTCCTAGGAAACCACATAGTTCCTAAGGTTGCTTGCACTTGAACTTCTAAAAATCAATGAGGTACTCTACCCCACTTCTTTCCCTACCTCCCATTGCTTCCAAGATTCTGAAATAAGAAGCTTGGGGTGGAGATGAGTAGAAGCCAGAACACTTTCTTTTTTAACAGTTGTCCACGTAATTCTAATGTGGACTCTCAGCAGTCTGGCATTTGGTAATAGGTTTCTAAGCAAAGGAAAATGACCAAAACCATTTAATACAATTGTTCTATATTACCAAAGTCCTTTCGATCTCTTCTTTTTCCTTTCAGATTAAATCTGACCTACCTGTCAGTGTCTACAAGATGAATCTCCTCCCCTACTTACTCCGTGTTAGCACGCAGCTAACCTGGAGGGCACCACCTCATCCCCCTGCCTCTACCCTGTACTTTTACTCTCTGGGATGTACTTTCTATTCTCTCCACCTACACAGATCCTACTAACATATCAAGGCTCAATTTAAGAACAGTGTCTTAAGAACAGCCTCTCTCATGAACTCTTTCCAAACCATTCCAACCAGGATCGTTCACAGAATCATAGTATCTCAGAGCCAGAAGCACCCTCTAGGAAGCACGTCGCATTTGCAGCATGTCATTAAATCACATACTCCTTTAATTAGAATTAATGTCTGTGTTTTACATAAAGTTTCTGTTTTTATTCTTTGTCTCTCCAAATCTATACATTTTCTTTAAGCAACTCTATGGAGATGCAGTTGGTGCTTAGTATCATTAAGGTTAATTACCACAGACTGAGTCCCATCATTCTCAAGCTGTAACATTTCCTGGGAGAAAAACAAAGCTTTATCCTTTCTAGGGATATCTAGTTTTTGGAACAGTTGTAGAAGCTTTTTACAGATATTAAAATCTGTCTGGTTCTTAATCTAGTCTGGAACACAAGGTCAAAAACCCTGCCATTCTCAAAATGACAAATCTTGAAGCATTTTCACCACCCAGAGCAGCAAAAGAGACATGCTCTTGCCTTTGAGCAGACAGAAAAACATCCTCTGACTTACACGTACCAACTTGCTCACCCAAACAATTCCTGGCTCTGGAGCGTAGCTGGAAAGCAGCCACGAAAAGGGCAGAGGGTGTGAAATGATTCACTAATGGGCCATTAGAGCTACTTTAATCAGGAAATTCAGAAGTAATGTCTTTCTATGGGAATCCTAATTCCTCCCATACCCACCCAAGCAGGCTTTCATTGGGTTATAATAGAATAAAGTCTTTCTCCCACCTGTAGTGATTCTATTTGGAGTCACTTAGCAGATGTGTAAAGTCTTTGGGGGTAATGTAATAATATTGATGGTGATGAGACCATCTTAAAATTATGTAACGCTTGGTACTTTCTTTCCCAAAGCCCTTCACATACATCATATCATTTGATTTTCACGTCAACTTTGTAAGGGAGGTGGTGCTTATTTTACAGATGGGGAAGTTGAGGCATTGTAGGGTGAAGCGGTCTAATGAAGAGGTGGGGGACCCTGGGCATTAAAGAGGCCTTTGCCTGTCAGATATGGAAGCATCAGGATGGCTGATGTCACTCATAATTTAATCTAGAGCTGAGGGAGGATGCCTGGGTTGAATTTGTTCCCATACCCTGTATATACGCGCATCTGATTATGGACATTCTAATGCAACACCCCAGAAACAAGGCCTCTGGGGCTTAGAATAGTGGATCTAGTCAAGATGCAGAGAATATACTGAGTATGGTCTTTCTACATTAACCCAGTAGTGTCCACACCGTTCAGTCCTGCTGCCCCCAACACCAGTCAGCCAGTTCATTCTCGAAGCCTTTGTTTCCTCCATAAAACAAGGGCTCTGGGTCTGGGATAACAGGTCTACAATTGTGGTTCCCAAATTTGGCTGATTAAAAGAATAATCTGGAGAATCTTTCATTTGAAGAAAAAAAAAATAGAGACTGCTTTGTAAGATGACACTCATTCATTAAAAATTTAAGCAAAAAAGAAAAGTACGAATAAGAAAAGAGACCTCCAATTCACCCATCACCATTGGTGGCAAGCCAGCAGTGCCACAAAAACATTCCAAAAGAGCTGGCTGCCACCCAAGGGATGCCTCTCCTCCTGAGGAATGTTTTACAAATAAGACTCTAGACCCCAGCCAGACCTGTGAGATGGGTCCAGCAATCTGTATTTCATAAAGTGCCTCTTGTGAGGCAGCCTGTTCACAGCATGGTTTTGGGAACCAGGGATGTAGATAATTAATAGGGCGCCTCCTGTGGAGACGGGTACAAAGCAGCACATGCGTCAGGAAGAACTCTTCCAGCCATGAGGTGCCACTTGTGCTTCCTCTTATAGGGAGTTGCCCTTGAGAGTAGAAATAGTAAGAAAAAGTTAAAAAAAAGAAAAAAAGAAAAAAAGAAAGAATGGGAGGAGTAGAATAGTAAGGATCACCCTACGATGGCTGTGCACCTGCGCCCATCTGCGTGCACATCTCCTTCCAGACAATCCACAAACGGGTGGGTGGAGTGAGGAGACCCAGAAACACCTGGATCCAGTCCAGGGGAGGAGATGTGGTCTCAGGCAGGGTCTGGCAGAACACCTGGGGGGTTCACACAAGGAGGAGAGAACCAGGGAAAAGAAAACGGCGAGCCCTTTACTAAAGACAGAGAATTCTGGTGCGATTCTTCAGCCCCATACATGAGCAAGGACACTGAGTCTAGATTCCTGGGACATTCCTTAAGACTTGTTCTAGGCAAAGTCCTTATACCCAGCCACCTCTCCCCTCAGAAGATAGGACTAAGAGGGCAGTAACACATCTGTCCCCCAGAAGGATCCCTCTTTCACCAGGAGTCAATAAGCTGGGTTTGGAAGGCTCAATGTCAGTCTCCTGGGAGTGTGATTAGCATGAGTCAGTCTCCAGGCAGCTGACAGCCCATGACAAACAGACAAAATTGGATTTCTGGACATCAGCGGCCACCCTGTGAAGCCTCCAGCTGGCCACATGACATAAATGATTTGACCAAGGCCAAAGCACACTGTTAGGAGATAGCTGGTCAGGACTGGGGCTCTGGAGCTATTTATTAAAAAGAGCTGCCTGGGCTATGGAGGTTCAGGGACATTTTCCCCCTCATCCTCTGCCAAAAGACCTTTCTCTAACTTGCAAGTATCTATGAAAATCTTACAAAGATATAGAACTTGCATTATCTGATGACACACTTAATAAATCACCCTTCAGGAAAGAAGCAAGCCATATATACAACGCTCCTCATCGCACAGCATCTGGTCCACACACACAATCGGGGAGCAGATGTTAATCTGCTCCCTTCCGCACTGGCTGGGCTGAGGGAATCGGCTGCAGGCAGCTGCCGCGCTCTGCTCACAGCTCACCTGGTGCACACCAAGCCCACAGCTGCAGCAGCTTCCCAGGGAGCACATGCCACGCAGTCACCTGGGGAGACACGTGCACCCTCTGCTACCCCACCCTTCACCTTGGCAGTCTCTCCCTGGGCCTGAGCTTCCACCCAATTAACTTCCCAACCTGGCAGTTACTCTGAGCTCCAAACGAGGGAATGTGTACACTTTAAAGAAGGTGAAGTCTGCGTTTGGGGATTTTCCCACATTTCCCCTCCTAGAACATCTCTTCCCACAACGAAGTGTTACAATAGTTAAGCTATTACCTACAACTGGTATCTATCAAAATTATGGGAAGCGAGTTTGGAAAACACAGGCCTTCGTTTGGATTGCTGTAGGCTACGATTTGTTAGAGAAGGAGAGGTCTCCAGCCCCACCCCAGACATACTGAGTTTTATCAAGAGCCCCAGGTGATTCACAGGCTAGAACATACTGTGCTGTCCTGGGTAAATATTTTTTCCCTGGTAAATGAAGATCTAAGTAAATATCAAGTGGTAGCCTTTAAGATAGGGTTTCTCTATTTTTGTGCCATAGACTTCTCTGGCTATCTGGTAAAGTCTCAAAATAATATTTTTAAATGCATTAAAAAATTAGGTTATATTAAGTATGAATATCTAATTTCCTTAAGTATTAAGTTTGACAGTTGATGTCTCTGACATTTCGACACTTCTTGTTTTATTTTTATGGTGACGGTACATCCTCATTCTTTCAAACATGCAGTTTGGCTTGTGACCATCTTTCGAATTTTTTTAGAGCAATTTTTGTGAAACCATGGATAAGGCAAAAATGTGAGTTATTTTCGAATATGAGTCCTGTTGTGGAACCAGTGCAGCACAGACAGCTCGAAATATCAACGAAGTGTTTGGGAAGGATGTGGCTGATGAACGCGCAGTACATCAATGGTTGAGAAGTTCTGTTCTGGTGATTTTAATCTTGAAAATGAGCCACATGGGTGACCTGAGACCCAGGTGGAATAATGATGAGGTGAAAGCCATAGTGGAAATGAATCCATCTCAACCTACACGTGGATTAGCAGCAAGGTTCGATGTTACTATTCCAACAATATTGGACCATTTGAAACAAATGGGTGAGGTAAAGAAGCTGGATAGATGGGTTCCGCATGAATTAAAAGAGCATCAGAAGAAAAATCATCTTGAAGCTTGCCTTTCTTTGCTGTTACAACATAAAGGCAAACCATTTTCCCCATATTGTTACATGCAATGAAAAATGGATTCTTTTTGACAATCACAAGCATTCAGCACAATGGTTGGATAAAGATGAAATGCCGAAACACAGTCCAAAACTGACTATTTATCAAAAAAAAGCTAATGGTGTCTGTTTGGTGGTCTAGTGCTGGTGTTATCCACCACAGCTTCATGATTACAGTGGATGTCTACTGCAACCAATTGGCTGAAATGAGGATGCTTGCAATGAAGCAGCTGAGGTTGGTCAATAGAGACAGGCCAATCCTACTGCAAGACAACACTTGACCACATGTCGCACAAACAATGTTGCTCAAACTACAGAAGCTGGACTTGGAAACTCTGTCATCCACTGTATTCACCAGATCTTGCACCAACTGACTACCACTTCTTTCAGGCTTTGGACCCCTTGTTGCAAGGAAAAATATTCAATTTTCAACAAGCTGTGGAAAACACCTTTTGCAATTTCATCACCACTAGCTCTCCAGGCTTCTTTGCTGCTAGTATAATAAGCAAGCTATGGTTAAGATGGCAAAACTGTGTCTATAGTTTAGGCACATATTTTAATTGTACTGCTTCTTGTTTAAGATACAATAAACTAAAGTTTTGATTTGAAATCAAACATTTCATATTTAATGACCTAATACATAGGATTAACAAAGAAAACCAATTATGTTGGAATACAATATCCTAAACATTTAAAAATATATAATATAGTAACCTATGTGCTCTTCTGCTATATTAAATTTGAAGATCTAGCAACAAGTTTATTAGCTGACATTCTCAAAGTAGTAAGGAGTATAGATGATACTGGAAGATACCATCTTTTGCAAATAGTATGCATCGTTTCTACTGGTGACGAAGGCATGGCGACTGCTAATACTATTGTACTTTGCAGCCAACATGCATTACTGAAGGAAACACTAAATTTGAGGTATAGTTCTGTCTTCTTCATTTCCAGGTTCACAGTCCCCCTGAAATATAGTCATAGAATCCAGGTGAAGATAAAGAGATGCTTAAGGATCTTAAGCAAAAGGAATAAAGAGAATATTGTGCCTGCATCTGTCTGTCTGATCTTAGTTTGAGCACAAGCTGATCAAATCACTCCCGTCTCTGATAGCTACTACGTTTGCCTTGTTGGCTTCTGTCCCATGGCTTCCACGCACTTCGGTGTTTAATAAGTACTTGGGATCAAACCCTTTAGGTTGGATTCTAAATATTTCTGAAATAGATGTGCCATGGTACATTCCAAACACCATTACCCAGGGTAACTAAAATCATCTCATTTCACAGGAAGCTGCCTTCTCTATCTGCGTAGGTACTTCCACACAAACATGAACTCTATACTAATACGAACCACTGACAGAGTTCTTAACTGTTTCTCCTGCTCTGCCAGAGAGCCTGGGGCAGGCTCCCTGTCTCTTGGATCCTAAGCACCTTTTCAGGGTAGTTTTCTTGCCAAAAATAAGCAAAACTTCCCTCAGCCATGTCAACTGTGGTTCTCAAAATAAGATCCATTTTCAGGAAAAGCCAAAGTCGATTTGTCTCTGAATTTCAAAATGTACATCTAAGGCATCTAGACCACTCTGCAGGCGACTTTCCCCTCACACTGGCCAAAGTGCCATGAAAGCAAAATGGAACCGAACACATCAGCCTTGGGGGGTTCATCTGTCACTCGGTTCGAACTCTCTTGGAAAAGTCGCTACTACACCATGAGGCATTTCTCTAACAAAAACAAATCGTGTGAGTGTGTCTGGATCACGTGTTTACAAAAGAGAAGACAGACCTACAAATTGAGCCACAGTCTCACACGAAGAGTTTTGCTCAAAAATAGCCATGTTTCCAGGTTCACGTGAGTGACACAAAATAACTGCAACTGGCAGCTCTCTGCCTCCCTCGTGACACACACAGGACAACAGCACTCACGTTTAGCTTGTCTTTACCTAGGCTTGCTCTCCTGAAAAACAGATCTGTCGACTTTGCAATCCGATCATTCTATGATTAGTTAGTTGTATTATCTTTACTTAGTTCTCCTCCTATCCTGGTTCTGGGGCTAATAACCTATGGTATGGTCATAAGAAAGAAAATGGGTTAGAAGCAGAGGAAACCTCACAGGTTTGAGAGTCGACCTGTGGATAACAAGAGTCTATCACAGTCAGTCATATCAGAGTAAAACTGACCTTAAAAATCAGCACCATGGCCACATGCAGTGGCTCATGCCTGTAATCCCAGCACTTTGGGAGGCCAAGGCAACTTGAGGCCAAAGTTCGAGACCAGTCTCAGCAACATAGTAAGACCCCATCTCTACAAGAAATTAAAAAATTAAGGCCGGGCGCAGTGGCTCACGCCTGTAATCCTAGCACTCTGGGAGGCCGAGGCGGGCGGATTGTTTGAGCTCAGGAGTTCGAGACCAGCCTGAGCAAGAGCGAGACCCCGTCTCTACTAAAAATAGAAAGAAATTATCTGGACAACTAAAAATACATAGAAAAAATTAGCCGGGCATGGTGGCTGGCGCATTCCTGTAGTCCCAGCTACTAGGGAGGCTGAGGCAGTAGGATCGCTTGAGCCCAGGAGTTTGAGGTTGCTGTGAGCTAGGCTGATGCCACGGCACTCACTCTAGCCACGGCAACAGAGTGAGACTCTGTCTCAAAAAGTAAAAAATAAAAAATCAGCACTGTATTATTCAGTGATTTGGCCTAGAATAATGACTAATTTGCAAGGTTTGATATCTTGGCTTTGAGACTGGTTAGGTTTTAGAGTAACCCAGAGGTTGCTTCTGGAGTAGATGAAGAATCCACAGAAGGAAAAACGGTACTGAAACTGATAGCAGATTCCCTCCCTATTCTGAAATTACAGTGGCAACAAATGTAATTAATTAAGCCACTAGAAGAATACAGAAATGACTAATGTTTCTCCTAATAGCTGACTCCACTCACTTTTAAGATGTTAACATTTCTGCTACCCTAATTAACTCAGTAAGAAAGTCTAAGCAGTCATAGGCATAAGAATGTCTAACGTCTCTGCGTTATGAAAACAGCAGGGTTTCCATCACACGAAGTTTGGAGGGGCCAGTAGGACCCCATAGAATCCTCAAGCACCAAGATGTCCCCAAGTATATTTCTCAGCTTCAGTGTCTCATTCTTTTTGAACATTCTTTGACTCACTTGAGGGATAAACCAAAGACAAGCAAGTTCTAGCCTGTAGAAAGGATTGTGCAAAGGACTTAGCTTTACAAATCCAAACTGCATCCTTTATTTCTGCCACCTTCTTTCCTGCAGCACTTAGAGGTAATTTTCTGTTTCCCCTCCAGGTCTTTATTGCTCCCCTGCCAAAACTATCATGCATCTGTTTCAATAAAATACCTGTGATGTTTTCCAAAGCCAGCAGCTTACTGCCAAAAGTCAACCCTCTACCCCACAGGCAGTCGTCATCTGGGAACTTAAGTCAGAGTGTTGCAAGCTGACAGCAAAGGTGGAATTTGGCAAGTCAAAGACAGGGTTCCTTGGAAGACAGACCCTCCTCTTGCTGATGGAGCCAGCCAGCAGTAGAAAATAGGAACAGTTTTGCCAAAGGGGCAGAAATGAGAGCAAAACGCAAGAGTAAAGGGTTGCTAGTCCATTGAGGGCACCATGATGAATTCTGGGATTCACGTCTTTCAAATGGAGGTCAACTATGCTACCTCTGAACTGCCCCTCACTCACCTCATGGCGCAAGGGCTCCCATTTGTGTAGAAAGAATTCTAAATTGTTCACTGCAGAACCCACTTTTTCGGAGGTAGGGGTGGGGCAGACAGTTTGTTAGAATATATGAGTTTTGTTAAAAAGGGCAAATCTTGGGAAACTATAATGTGTAAACAGAAGACCACTTTTCTGCCATTTAAAGGGCGTAACCTGCACCCATGTTCTGCCCCCTCCGTCGTCTGAGGAATCGCACTGAAACAGAGGCTTTTTACCAAATTCATTCTCAAGGGCCACTTTGTGCCTCCCTCAGATTTGCCTTACTCTGCCAATTCCCAACTTGGCTTCCATCTGTTAATTTGGAAAGAAAATCGGTGTTGAAACTAGAAATGCAAAGAGATGATCCCAGCGTATCTCGCTTTAAGCCTACCTGATAGCCTCCAAACCCCGAAATTACCCAAAATACAGACTATGAGTTCATCCTTTACCAAAAAAGTAACTTTTGGTCTCTCTAAGTGCTACATTCCTCTGGTGCATGTAAAATATAGTTGGACTGATTCTTCAGGGAGAGATCATGAAAGAAAAGGCAGATCTAGAGTCCCAGGTCGACTGCTGTCATAGCCTGACTCATGGCGCATAGACCTTGTATCTGAGCTGAGACTGGGAGTTCACGACGTGCCCTACTGAGGCCATGTGTGGAGTCCCAGTGTGGCTGTGTACCCACGCACACCTGGATTTAACAAACGATGGCAACTTGCAGCACATGGGCTGGCAGGGGATGGCAAAGCCAACAGAAGAGCTCAAAGTGGAACACACTCTGCCTCCTCCTCTTCCTCTGCCACATGCAGCAGGTGCCATGTCAATGGAGGGAAGACGTTGTCATCTTGTTCCCTGGCCACTAAGGAGAAGGCAGAGCTCCAGTCAGGACCTCCACAGTATGAGGAATCTTGGGCTACATCCCTGGAACCCACTGCAGGAAATGTATAGAAATCATGTTTGGAAGTGAGAGAGTATGTTTACCAAAGTTCTCACAAGAGATACAACATGTATATAAACACAAAGCCACACAAAAGGATCCCCTGCCGGCCACTGCACAAGTTTTCTCTAATTTAGAATAACTGCTATTTTGCCTGGCTGTTCCTCTTCGCTAGGTTTACACACTTTTGCACATATATCCCTACATGTAGCTCTGTCTCTTATCCTATTCACCATTAGGAGGAAGCTGATAAACAGATGTCAGATTCTGGCTCTGTTTCGATAGCCAAAGGGAGGGGGCAGATGCTCCAGCTTTGAACACTCAGCCTCGCCAACACTGTATAAATGAGCTGACCCACTGAGTGCTGCTCTTGCCTTGTATACCATTTTAGTGACTGGACTTTGCCTGGTGGTTTCTGTCTCTTTATGGGTGAGCTTGGTTGTATGGCTCAGAAGCGAAAAGGTCCCTCCTGCTACCTTGAGATACCAGGTAGTTTTGGAACTCTGACACACAGGGCCAACTCATGCACAGGAAGAGGTTACTCAGCCTCCAACTATGGCCTTCTGGGAACCCAAAGCCGACCCTTCACCCCAGAGCCCGCCCCATTGAATCTGGCCACACGGTGCCACTCCCTCTTGGGCAAGCTTGACAAATTCCCTCACGTGCTGCGATTCCTAACTGCCCCTTGCCTGAGGACCCTGGTTGGCTTCCAGTTGAGTTTCAGCAATTACACAAATCAGGTTTCTGACCGTGTCTGAAATTCCAGTGCATACAGGAACAGCAGGTTGCTTAATCTGTAAATTCAGAGCCAACCCCTTTTCTAAATACGAAGCTCCCATGGTAGATTAAAGGACCCGCCCTCCCAAGTTCTGACAACCTGACCTGTCACGTGTACAGACGCCATCTTGTTTTCCAGGCTGTGCCTCCCATGGGGTGCTGTACTCGTCATACTTTCATCCTTCCTCACTTGTTTTCACCTGTCAAACTAGCCCCACCCCCATTCTTCTCTACTGACAGCATTCAATTTCCAAACACAGAAGGATAGATGGTTGAAATGTCCTAGAGAAAAAAATTTCTTACCAGCCATTTTATTTTCCTTAGTAAACGACGATCTGTAAGAAGCTTTCCTGAGTTTCTGCAATGGACAAAAAGCTACTTATAGAAGTCAGCTCCATAGCTAGGCCAGCGGTTTTGACACAAGTTAAACATGAACAAGGTCACCAGATTTTCCTCTTCCTTTATTAGAAATGACATTAACAAGGAAATACTGTGCTGGGTAGAGGAGAACTGCATGTTCAGGGGTGAGGCTGGCGGGCCTACGGTAAGCTTTCTTAGAGAGCAATAAAGAAACATTGTTCCACGTATGAGAAAACATGATATCCGGCAAACTTTCTATCTTTTTTTTATTATTGCAAACATCTCTTTTTCAAAGTGGCAGCACCAAACACTTTCAAATTGTGGAAGTCTGGCCAGCATTCAGTCCGCAAACGAAGAGAAAGGAGGAAGGGAGTGCTTCGGGTAAGTTAGCAGAGGTTTGGTCCCCACTGCGTCCTTTCAGTAGGGCACAGTCAGCACGTGGCTGGTGTTGTAAATATCTGCACCAGCAGGTTCACAAACCAGGGGAGGGGACGAAAATCCAACCATAGACACATAGTTCATCTGATATTTCTTTAACATTATTTGGACCCTGCAGAAATTCTTCAACTTCCTTACTCCTGAATCTACTCTTCTGGAGGCAACAGTGCCATTTAATACGGACTAAGAAACTAAAATCGGTTTCCCAAACAAGAGCCCATTCAAACTGCAAAGGCCTTAATGAGCTGCATCAACCCACTGATCACGCTGCTCACGACTGATATTAAAAATCAACGGGTGGGCCAGCAAATGTTCTTTCTAAAGAATCAGATAGAAAATACTTTAGGCTTTGTGGGTCACATGTGTCTCTGTCCTTTAATCTTCTTTGTTTGTTTCTTCAGCCCTTTAAAATGTGAAGCACATTCTTAGCTCCGGGGCCATACGAACAGGCCAGGGCAAGGTGGATTTGGCCCGTGGGCCACAGTCTGCTGACCCCTGACTGCTTCCAGAATGGACCCTGGGAAGGAGCCTGTCCCCATCCCGCCAGCTTAGCTTAATTCATTGCAGAGAGCGCCTGGGACAGACCAGTCTGAAGGATGAGACACAAAGGGGACCCCAACAGGTGGAGAGCAGGCAAGAAAGAGCCTGAGTCAGGTGGGGAAGGTATTGAGTGGGGATGGGGAAGTTCCCTGAAAGACCACAGGAGGCGCTGTTCCTGCTCCCATAGAAGGCTTCTGTGGAATGCTGAGAAATCATACAGAGACTAGCAATAAGGTACGGGCTTGCTTGCCTAAACACAGCCATCCCCCAGCCCTCCAGGACTAAAATGCAAAGCCACAAA
>RJWJ010019924.1:0-29661 GCA_004363605.1 Indri indri | reverse complement strand
GAGTTCTGTTTGGCCTTGTTAGGTCTGAGAGTCAAGTAAGCAGCTGGATATATTGCCAGAGCTTAGAGCAAGTCTTGTACACACAGCCTCTACAATACATCTCACATCAGACTACTTCACCCTACCTCCATCTAGTCCAAACTACCATCCCTCATCTGGGATAATGGCTGCAGCCTCCTACGAGCTACTTCAGTCCATTCTCCATACAGCAGCTGCAGTGAACTTTTAAAACATGAATTGGCGTGTTGCTGCCCTTCATACTTTGAAACAAGCATCAAAATCCAAACCACCACCTACAAGGATCTATTTGATCCACCTCCTCTGCCCTTCATTTACTCTTCTGTAGCCACACTGGGCTTCTTTTTGTTCCTCAAACATGCCATACTTAGTTACTTATGAGAGAGAGGAAGCAGTGGAACCAGTCTGCATATGTTGACACAACCCCAGGGGTGGCTTCAGCGTGGACTTCCTGGAGAGATGGGCAGAGCCTAAGAGCAAGGTGGGATGGCTGCTGGGACTGTGAGCACCCACCCAGGGCAGATGAGACCTGACATCACTATGGGTGACCACCCAGCAATTCACGTTACACTTAGATATGATCTACCAGGAAGAAAGATTTCTAAGAAATCCTGGTAATAGGGCCCTTCATAGGATTCAAAACCTTTATATGAAATAAGATATCAAAATAAAAAGACAAGCAAGAAACTGGAAGAAAATCTTCACAAAACACACATCTGATGAAGAAATAGTATCCACAATACACAAAGGACTCTTTTTATTTTTTACTTTTTTTGAGACAGAGTCTCACTCTGTTGCCCTGAGTAGAGTGTTGTGGCATCAGCCTAGTTCACAACAACCTCAAACTCCTGGGCTCAAGTGATCCTCCTGCCTCAGCGTCCCGAGTAGCCGGGACTACAGGCACACACCACCACGCCCGGCTAATTTTTCTGTTTTTAGTAGAGAAGGGGTTTCACTCTTGCTCAGGCTGGTCTCGAACTCCTGAGCTCAAGCGATCCTCCCCCTTCGGCCTCCCAGAGTGTTAGGATTACAGGCCTGAGCCACTGCGCCCGGCAACAAAGGACTCTTAAAACTCAATAATATGAAAACAAACAACCCCATTTAAAAAACAGGCAAAAGATGTAAGCAGACACCTCACCAAAGATGTACAGATGGTATATACAGCTGCTACAAGTAGCAACAAGTATTTGGATCAAAGGCATAGTAGCATGCCCCTCTAATCCCAGCTACATGGGAGGATCCCTTGAACCTAGGAATTTGAGACCAGCCTGGGCAACATAGCAAGACCCCCTGTCAAAAAAAAGTAAGCATTTGAAATGTATTGATCCAAAATTGCTTAACATTATATGGCATTAGGGAATTGCAAATTAAAAACAACAATGAGGTACCACTACATACTTATCAGAATGGCTAAAATCCAAAACACAAACACCACCAAATGCTGGTGAGGATGTGGAACAGGAATTCTCATTCATTGCTGGTGGGAATGCAAAATAGTACAGCCACACTCTTAACATACAATCGAGAAGTTGTGCTCCTTGGTGTATTCCCAATAGAGCTGAAAACTTCTATCCATACAAAAACTTGCACATGAATGTTTATAGCAGCTTGACTAATGATTGCCAAAACTTGGAAAGAACCAAGATGTCCTTCCTTAGGTGAATGGATAAACTGCGGAACATCCATGCAATGAAATACTCAGTGCCAAAAGGAAATGAGCTATCAAGCCATGAAAAGACACGGAGGAACCTTAAAAGCATATTACTAAGTGAAAGAAGTTAATGTGAAAAGGCTACAATACTATATGTTTCCAATATATGATATTTTGGAAAAGGTGAAACTATGGAGACAGTGAAAAGATTATTTGTTGCCAGGAGTTTGGGGGCAGAGAGGAGGGAGGGAGCATGGAGAAGACAGGATTTTTACCTGCAAAAGTATTCTGTTTGACACTGTAATGGTGGATACATGTCATTATACACTTGTTAAGACCAATAGAATGTACAACACCAAGCACGAACCCTAATGTAAACTATGGATTTCAGTTAATAGCGCGTCAATGTTGGTTCATCAGTTGTATCGAATGTACCAGACTAATTCAAGACATAAATAATAGTAGGAACTGTGTAAATGGGGGCAGAGTGGGGGAGGGTACAAGGGAACTCTGTACTTTCTGATCGATTTTTCTATAAAACTAGAACTCTGCCCCCCAAAGTCTACTATCATTTTTTTTTAAAGGGTAGACTGGAAAATATTTGCAATGTATATAATGAGGATTACTAGTCTTTTTAAATCATAAACTCTCATAAATAAAGAAGAAACAGGCAACCCAATAAGAAAATGGGCAAAATAAAAACAAGTAATTCACAAAAGAATAAATACAAATGGCTAATAAACCTATGAAAAGATGCATTTGACATTAAAGAAATACAAAAAGTCCATTGAAAGTCCAGTGAAATATACCCTTTCCTCTTTCTTTCTCCAGAAGATTGACCAAAAAAAAAAAAAAAAAAAAAATGGAATATACCCAGTGTTGATGAGGATGTGGAGAAACAAGTCCTTTTATATACTGTGGTCAGGAATACAAATTGGAGTAACGATCCTTTTTTGAGGATCCTTTTTTGAGGATCGTTTAAAATAATAACTTGATCAAATTTTAAATGTACATACCCCTTAATGCAGAAATTCCACTTATGCACACAAAGACATATGTTCAAGGGAAACAGTACTTACAATAACAGGAAAAAACTGGAAATAACCTAAATGTTCATTAATAGGAAAATAAATAAGTAAACTGGGATTTAGCTATTCTACGAAATATAAAGAAGCCATTCATCCAAAAGAGTGAGATCTATGTGTGTTGATATGGAAAGATCCTCAGTATTTACACATATTATTAAATGAAAACAATCGAAGAAAATATGTACAGTATAGTATAGTCTCATTTGAGAAACACACATGCACACATCAAGAATGGTGGTCGGTGCTGGGCAGGGGAGTAGGTCAGAGAGGAGGGAGAAAAGCTCAGCTGGGTGGTGGTAACATTTTTTTTTTAACAGCCACATAGAATATTTTGTCTTTCCTACTTAATTTTAAGCTCCGTGAAGGAAAGGAGCACATTTTGATGGCTGTATTCCACGTACCCAGCACACTGGTGTTCAATAAAAATGCATTGAATGAGTAAGAGTTAATATTTTAAAAATTGTAATGGAACTAATCAGGGATATGCCAAAAAGATGTATCATTAAAGATGTTTATTGCAGAGTTCATTATCAAAACAAAAAGTTAAAAGCAACCTGGTTGATTAAGTAAGGCACATTGGTATGGTAGAACCCAATTCCGTCATTAAAAAAAATCATGCAATTAAAATTATATCTTGCCAGCTGTGGTTGTTCATGCTTGTAATCCCAGCACTTTGGGAGGCCGAGGTGGGAGGATTGCTTGAGGCCAGAAGTTTGAGACCAGCCTGGGCAGCATAGCAAGATCCTGTCTCTAATAAAATAAAATAAAATATTTCAAGAAATGGGAAAATGTTCAGAATATCCTGATTAGCCAAAATAGCAAGCTGTAAATCAGCATGTGAAATATTCATTTTTTTAATATATACATATTTTATATTTAGAGAAAAAATATTGGAAGGACACACACCAAAAAAATTAGCAATGATCGTCTTTGGGTGATCGCTTATGGGTAACATTTAGTTTCTTCTTTGCAATTCTGTTTTATACCCCATTCCTTTGGCTTCTGCAATGATCATATATTACTTTTGTAAATATAAAACAAAGTTTTGCAAAAAATAATATCTCTAGAAATACAGCTCTGTAGTTTAGATTTTTGTATGGCTCCCGGATGCCTTTAGAAGCAGCTGTTGGCTTTTGGATATTGGCTCTGTGTATTCAACTATTTTCATTCAAATGTATCTGAAGAACATTTTGAGTGATCACATTTTAACTCTTGGGAAGGGAATTCCCTTTTTTGGAGGTTGGTTTATTATTTTATTATTATCACTGGTTAATTTTGGCTTCGGGCATTTGAATTCCATACTTGTTTTCAGGAACAAACTGTTTTAAAATAGGAAACTGTCTGTATTTCTTACTCGCCTTTTAGTGCCTGATATATTTAGGGTCGTTTATTGTCTTTTTTTTTTTTTTTTAAGAGGAAGGCCGAAAAACTTCTGGTAGTTCCTTTCATGCTTATGATGATCTGAGATCCATTTATTCATTGGAGGCTTCTTTAGGCTAAAGGTGTTTCTTCAGTTTGCTGTCTTGGAGCTCTGAAGAAAGATTGAGCTAACCTGGAAAGTATACTGGCTCAAACCAGAATCCTCGCCTAGCAGAGGTTTCGGTAAGAAGTTGAGAGGCAGAGTCCTTAACGGTATGGGGGTAGGCCTCTGGGCAGGTGCGCTTTGTCTAAGGATAGTGATCACGAAGTTATAGCTGCATAATCACATCATTAAGGGCCATCTGATATTATTGAAAACAAAGTCATTATTATGATACTTTAGCAGTCTCAAGCCTGAAAACCACTCACAGTCTAATTCAATAAATAAGCTACTTAAGTATAGAAAGTCACGAGGAAGAACAGATTTTGTGTCATATTAGTAAATTTGATTTTCATTAATGCAAGATGAATGTCTTCTATGAAACACTTTCATATCATATTAATGACATGATAGCAAACAGCATTCACAGGTTGCTAGGCAACATGAGGACCCTCTAATGATCTCCTCTGTACTCGAGAGGCCACAGAGGGAAGATGCCAGAGCTCTGAAGATAGTTCCCATTTCTTGGCAACTGTTTCTGCTGGAAGACCACCATGGGGCTGGGAGGGAAGGGAGCTGATGATACCATTTTACCATGGCAAATACAGACCTCTTCACTCTTCCCTCCTTTCCATTGCCTTGCTCTGTGGGACAGCAAGAACTGAGACGTGGGCTTAGAGGAGGGAAGCCAAGAGTTCTCAGCCTGTATGTCCTTCCCTGTGCTTAGGCAGGCAACGGGCTGCTGTGAAACCAGGATAGGAAGTGGAGTGGAGACCTTGAGGGTTGTTTGCCGAGCCTTAGTGTGTTGGAATCTGCTCGTCTCCCTGCCACCCCCACCTCCTCGGGGGGCAGGTTTCGGCAGTCGTGCTGTGACTTCATGATTCTGTGAAGCAGGATAGTCATTTGAGTCAAGCATTCCAGTTATGTGTTAGTGTGCAACAGCCATTGTATCTACTCTTGATAGCTTGGTTCTACTCCGTGATGATGGAAAGACAAATGACTGGGGCTGTTACCATCTGGAAGCTTCTTCAGTCACATGTCTGGCACCTGGGCTTGGCTGGGTTCAGCTGGGACACTTGCTGCAGTGCCTATGTGGCCTTTCCACATGGTTTGGGCTTCTTCACAGCATAGCGGCCTAAGGATAGTTGCTTGTCTCATATAACAGGCCAGGAAAGTAAGAGTGAATGTTCCAGCAAACAAGATGGAAGCTGCACGGCCTTCTATTACATAAGCCAACCCCAGAAGTCTCGTGGCCTAACTTCTGCCAAACTCTATCGGTAAAAGCAGTCACAAGCTTGCCCAGATTCAATGGCAGGGGATGTGCACCCTGCTCTCTCTCTGGGAGGGGTGCGAAATAATTTGCAGTCATAGTTTGAAACTGCTCCCCGCCATGTCATGCCAGTCACTCTCCAAGGAATGTGGAGCAGGGATGGAGATCCATCCGGATAATTCCTGTGGGTTTTGAGATTTGCAACATGTAGACATGGGAGCTATGGGGGCAGACAGAGACAGCCAGTCTGCAGGGAGAAGCAGCAGCCACTGCGTGGTCCTCATCTGCCTTGTCCTTCCTGGCTATGATCCCTCCCAAGGCCCACTCATATCTCTGCCCATTGTCCTGTGACATAGAACCATCAATCTTCACAGTGGATTCTCCTTTTTACCTTAAATCTACAGCTTTGGTTGATTTCTGTTGCTTGCAACCACAGAGTACTTAAGTAACTCAGAGATTATCACATGACTTTTCATGATCACATGATTACTGATATAAATGTGATTCTTACATGAGTGATATAAATTGTCATTTATTAATTTTAGGCATATCTATTGACTTTCTTGTTATGGTAAATGAAATTTTATCTTTTTAAACACAAACTCCTACTTCTCCCTCTCCCAAATTTCCTGAATAGTTTGATCACGGTTTATGGTTAAATTTGTATTTTGTGATTACATTATTTTAAGAAGGCAAATATTAATCGCAGTCCTTTTTTGCATAACTTTTTGGTTTTCGTAGAATTAATAATGGCCCTATGTTTCTTAGTTTTCAATATATGTAGCATAATTTTTTCAAAATATTCCAGCAGCTCAGTAAATGCTCCTCAATGTTATTTCCCACATAATCATATCGAAATAATCCAAATAATTAATTGTTTCTGGGACCCTCCCTCCTTTCTGGCTGGCTGTTGTCTTGGCTGCTGGGACTCCCCTACTCTGTCCTTCAGTGTCACTTGTCTTAGCCCCTGACTTACTCTTTCTTAGTTTACAGCTTTGGTTGCTTCTCAAAAATACCTTTTTATTATGAAAATTTTTAAATGACATCTAAATTAGAAGTGAAGTATAATGAGCTCCCATCACCCACCACTGGTTTCAACAGTGACCGACTCATAGCCAATCTTGTGGCATCTCTAGCTCCTACTCTTCTCCCTCATGGCTTATTTTAAAGTGAATCCCCGGACATTTCAAAATGTATTTCTGTTTTAAAAGATCTTATATAACTGCAAGACCATTTTCACAGCAAAAAAAATTAATAATAATTCCTCAGCATCATCCACTATCTAAGTTTCAAAGTTCCAGTAATCTCACGAGAGGCATAAATATCTTACAGCTTGGCTGAATCAGGATCCAAACAGGTTGATATGTTTTTATTTTTTTATTTTTTTTGAGACAGAGTCTCACTCTGTTGCCCGGGCTAGAGTGAAGGTGGCATCAGCCTAGCTCACAGCAACCTCAAACTCCTGGGCTCCAGCAATCCTCCTGTCTCAGCCTCCCAAGTAGCTGGGACTACAGGCATGTGCCATCATGCCCAGCTAATTTTTTCTATGCATATTTTCAGTTGTCCAGCTAATTTCTTTCTATTTTTTTTAGTAGAGACAGAGTCTTGTTCTTGCTCAGGCTGGTCTCGAATTCCTGAGCTCAAACGATCTGCCTTCCTCGGCCTCCCAGAGTGCTGGGATTATAGGCATGAGCCACCGCGCCCGGCCTGGTTGATATGTTTTCAAAATCAACTCTAATCCATAGGCCCCCTCCACCTCTGTTTTATTTCTTGCAATTTATTTGTTGAAGGAATGAGGCTGTCTGTCCCACAGAGTTTCCTGCACTCTGAATTTAGCACACGGCGGCTCTGTGGCATTGTTTAATGTGTTACTCTATCCTCTCTAATTCTTATAAATTGGTGGCAGATCAACAGTCCTGCTCGGACTCAGGTTCAGTCTGGCTTGGTTGATTGTTTTTCACAAGGTGGTGCGTTTTCCCACCAAGAAGTGCCTTCCGTGTCAGCAGCCTGGGCTCCACGCCTACGTCCAGGAATTCCCTAGAGGGTTGCAAAATGGTGGTGTTCTAATCATACCGTCCCTTCTTCATTTATGAGCAGTGATAATCCTATTCCATTGGTTCTTACTTGATGGATGGCCATAGAGTTATTGTTTGGAATTATTTCCTTTCAGGATTTTGAAGACGTTGTCTCATTGTCTCTTAGGTTCTGAGGTTGTTATGGAAAAATCAGATGCTAATTTGACTCTAGTCCCTTTATCAAGTGACCTGCGTTACTTATTGGAAGCTTTTAGGAGTATTTCATTATCCCTGGTGTTCTGGAATTTTCTGATGCAGAGTCTTGGGCTGTCATATTGTGTGGGGCCTTGGTGGATTTTTCAATCTGGAGATGGATGTCTTTCAGTTCTGGCATTTTTTTCCTTCTATCATGCCTTTAATAGACCCCTCTAGTCCATTTTCTCTGCTTCCTCTTTCTGGGGTTCCTATCAGCCAGATAGAGGGCCCTGTGCTCTATGTCGTGAAATTCCCTTGACTTTACCTTCCCATTCTTCTACTGCTGGCTGCTGCCATTCTGGGGCCGGGCAGGACAAGGGGACTAGGGACTCACTACCAGTCAGTATTTGGACTTTGACTTGGTTCCTTCTGTTTCCAGCTTCACATCTCACACTTTTCCTCTGTTGGGTCCTTATTGTCTGAATTCTCTCCAGCTCAAATTTTCCAGAGACCCGACCTCCAGTGTCCTAGGAGGAGGTGGGAAGAAGGAGCATTTGCTTGGCTGTTGCAGGAAGAGGAGAGGATGAGGGGGTGGCGTTTTGTTTACTTTCAATCAGTCCCGTGATTTCAGCCCTGTGCCTTATCCCTGCCTCCCACAATGACCTGTATCTCCCAGTGTCCCCCTCGAGCACTTAAACTGCGGCGCTCCCTGTTGTGCTGAGGCAGCTCCCAAATGTGGTGCCCTCTCTCACCCCCACTACCTCCTCTTCCGTGTTCTTTCTCCTGACGGGAAGTCTATGCGGTTTTTTCCCTTGTTTACTGTCATTTAATGGGGGATCCAGGAGGGAGAGGAAGTAAACTTGTATGTTCAATCTGCCATATTTAATCAGAAGCCTCTAAATTATTTTTCAACACAATCCTAAATAATAAGTCTTCTCCCCAAACTCTGATCTAAATTTAGGCCCATGGACTCTTAATCCCGGAGCAGGAATTTATTAGAAAACTCCCTCTATAGGTCAGCCTGAGAGCTTTGTTCCCAAGGATTTGAGGATGTTTGGTAAAATTAAAAAGCTATGTTTGTGATTTTCATTGTTCTTGTTATAATAGTGGGTTCCCTGCTCTCCCTAGGAAGCAGAGCCTGAGGCAAGGGTTAAGTGTTGATGTTTTATTTGGGAGGTGCAATCCCAGGACAGCCAGAGTGAAAGGAGAGGGAATGAGGCGGTGAAAGATGGGAGCAATGCAGGATCATGCATCATGGGCTTCGTGCCTGGGGCACCCACTGAGCCATGCCGGGTGTGTTTGGACAGGAGAAACTGGGTCTTGGGACAGTCTATGGGAGGCTTCTCTGGCTCCTTTCTACTCCCAGAGAACTGGGCCCTGCACTTCTGCATTTCATTGTGCAGCCTCTTTGGCAGCTGCTTGGGAGTCAGATCATACGACCTATGGTATGAGGTTTTATCCAAGTCTAGAAGTGGGAGGAGGAGCCAGAAACACTCGGGGAAAGCAAGGAGGCTGGAGAGTCTGCGGATATGCCCCGTATGCACCTGATGTATAGGGAAAGGTTTCTGTCTGCCCAGGATCCCTCCTGCCCCCCAGCAGCTTTGCCCCCTGGCCTCAGGGCTGGGACATGGCCATGCAGATGGTTTAAATAGGTGGACACATTATGGGAGCCAGACTATTCTGAGTCCTTCCCCAGGAATCTTTCAAAATGACAAAAGTTCTTCTATTCTCTTAATATCGATCTCTGAGATGCATGAACCTGGGGCTTCCCATAACTTCCCCCAGGGGGAGGCCCATCCTAAAGAAGGAAGCAACATGCATGGACAAAGGGACAATGGTGTTTCAAATCCTAGTTCCAGGAGGCCCCGGCTTCAGTGCCACCCCTGCCCCTCCCTGCACCTCCCAAATAAAACATTATCACTTAATCCTTGCCTCAGGCTCTGCTTCCTAGGGAGAGCAGGGAACCCACTATATAAGAATGATGAAAATCACAAACATAGCTTTTTAACTTTACCAAACATCCTCAAATCCTTGGAAACAAAGATGTCAGGCTGATCTAGCAGGAGTTTTCTAATAAGTTTCTGCCCCAGAATTAGGATTCCATGAGATTGCATTATTAATCCTGTGAAACTCCAGGATCCCAGTGTGACTGTGCTGGGCTCCCTTGGGTTAGCTCTGGGAGACATCAGTCTCCGTTGGTTTGAGCTGGGCTCATGTCACTTTCAGACAATGTTCCTGAATAATGATTATGACCAAGAAGAATATCAATGGAGCCTTTTTCTTGTTAATCTTTTATCCAATAACATCTTGAAATGAATGATTTTTTTTTTAATCTAAAATTAAAAATGCTTCTCTGGCTGGGGTCAGTGGCTCATGCCTGTAATCCTAGCACTTTGGGAGGCTGAGGCAGGAGGATCACTTGAAGGCAGGAGTTCAAGACCAGCCTGAGCAAGAGTGAGACTCTGTCTCTACTGAAAATAGAAAAAAATTAGCCGGCCAACTAAAAATAGAAACAAAAAATTAGCCGGGCGTCGTGGTGAGCACCTGTAGTCCCAGCTACTTGGGAAGCTGAGGCAGGAAGATCACTTGAGCCCAGTAGTTTGAGGTTGCTGTGAGCTAGGCTGACACCACTGCACTCTAGCCTGGGCAACAGAGCAAGACTCTGTCTCAAAAAAAAAAAAAAAAATGCTTCTCTGTTTCAAATCTCTTCCTACTTAGTGTGCTGCAGGCTGAGCTGTTGTAATAAAGGCCTAAGTTAGCACTTCAGTCCAGAGCATAATTGGAAAAATCGGAGTGGGGTCATATTAATTCACATATTAAATTCTTGCCAGGACCCTGGGAGCCTTGGACCTACCCAGAGTAAGATCTGCTTGCAGATTTGTCCTGAGGGCAACGACTGACCCGAAGGAGGGACATCGCTCATGGTGTATTGGAAAGGGTGCGAGTTGGGGGCCTGAGAAGCCCAGCAGATCACTGGTAGTAAGTCCATGTTAATATCCTGAACAAGCTCTAGCATTGTTCAATTATCACATGCAGAAAGTCTATGGCTTGCAGGTGCCGTTTGTCAGCTGGGGCTGCTAGTGGCTGGGAACTAATCATTAAGCCTGCCAAGGAACAGGGAAGCCTTCTCCCAGCAGCCTGGCGGCCTCCAGCATGGTGTATATTTTCCTATTTCACTTGGATTTGCTCCTAATGATTGAACTATAGATTATTAATGCTGTGAAGCTCCAGGACCCCAGCATGACTGTGCTGGGCTCTATTCTGCCCTCAGAGCCTGCAGCACGTAGCCTGGCCTGGCAGACAGGGCCTGGCAGCTGTCGGAGCCACTGGGGCCAAGGGGGTACCGTGGGATCCAAAGAGTGGCTCCTATTAGCAGCTGCAAGGGCATCATTGGTGGCATTTGGTGCTCTCTTCTCCCCAAATTATCAGGTAGAGTGAATAATAAGTCACGAGACACAGCTCAGGGTTTGCTGGGAGGGTGACAAGAAGTGTCTTTAAAAGAGAAGGAAAAGTGGCTGAGGCCATGCTGGGGCTATGCCATCTGTCACTTTGCAAAGTTATCCTGGGCTTGTGCTGGGAATACCGCTGAGCAGCATACATGGAGCCAGGTTTGGGGGTGCTCGGGTGCTGCACCTGCAACAGTGCCTTCCCAGGGCTGGGGGCCAGGAATGCATCCCTGCCACTGTCTGTGGGACAGTTCCTCCAGCAGCAGCTCTGAGCTGAAAATTTCCCGCGTTTCATTTTATTTAGTCTTCACAGCAATCCCAGGAAGTAGTTATAAGCCCCCTTTTACAGATAAGGCAAACGAGGCTTCGAGGAATTGGGAGACCTGCCTAAGACAGCACCGCTAGGCAAGGTCCTGGAACCCCACTGCTGTGGCCTGGATATGGTTTGTCCCCCCAAAACTCATGCTGAAATTTATTCCCAATGTGTCGGTGTTGCAAGGCGGGGCCTAGGGGGAGGTGTGTGGGTCATGGGGACAGATCCCTCGTGTGGCTTGGTGTCTTTCTCATGGTAGTGAGTTCTCAGTTTAGAGAGACTGGATAGTTCTCCTGGAAATGGATTAACTCCCTCCAGAGTGCGTTGTTATAAAGCCAGGACGCCCCTCAGGTTTCTTCTCTTCACACATGTCCCCTCCCCCTTCAACCATCTCTGCCATGTTACGATGCAGCATGGAAGCCCTTGCCAGAAGCCAGGGACGTGCCCTCGCAGCCTGTAGAACCATTTTTCTTTATAAATTACCCAGTCTCAGGTATTCTGCTATAGCAACACGAAATGGGCTGAGACTGCCATGGTGTGCACTTTCCTTTTCACACGTTATTACCATCCATTGAGAACCAGAGACTCCCTTTATGTCCAGAGAAGGAACTTGAGGCTGGTATACCGTCAGAACCAGGGACTGAATCCAGGACTAGCTGACATGGAGGCTGTTCCCATCACTGCTGAATGGTAGCGTTCAGGGGGTACCATGGGCCTTGGACAGCACGGCCATCGGCTATTGGAGGCAACAAAATGCCCTCTGCCTGTCTGCATGACAGCCCAGTGGGTTGCGAGGAGACAGAGCAGCACCAAACTTGGGGTGCAAATATGTCCTCGCCTGTAAAGAAATACCATAGATCGGGCAGCTTAAACAACAGAGATTGATTTCTCCCAGTTCTGGAGGCTGAAAGTCCAAGATCAAGGTACTAACATGGTCAGTTTCTGGTGAGGGCTCTCTTCCTGGCTTGCAGATGGCCGCCTTCTTGCTGTGTCCTCCCATGGTGGAGAGACAGAAAGAGACATCCCTCTCTTCCAAGGCCACAGTCCCATTGGATTCAGGTCCTATCTGCATGACCTGATTTAACCTTAATTACCTCCTAAAGACCCTATCTCCACATTCAGTCACATTAGGGGTTAGGGCTTCAACATATGGATTTGGTGAGGGAACACAACTCAGTCCATAGTACTGGGGCTAAAAGTGACATTATAAACCAATAGAGAATTTAAATAGGCTGATGGGACAGAGAATGACTCAAGAGATGTTGGTTGGGCATGGGTAGGGTGGCTCATATAATATGGGGGCGAGGGTTATACCATGTATTATCTGGAGATGTTATATAATATGTAATAAATGTGTTCTAAAATTTGAAAACGAAATTCAGTACTTTAAAGATGTTGCCTCACTATCTTCTTGCTGGCATTTTTTCTGATGAGGAATCTGTTGTCCTTTTTATCTTTATTCCTCTGTAAATAATGTGCCTGTTTTCTTTTGTTGCTTTTAAGATTTTGTCTTTATCACTGGTTTTGAGTTTGATTATGATGTGCCTTGGTGTAATTCTTTATGTGTTTCATGCTTAAGAGTCACTGAGCTTCTCAGATTTGTGAGTTAATAGTTTACATCAAATTTCAAAAAAATTTGGTCATTATTTCTTTAGGCCATTGGAAGTTGTCTCATAGCTCACTGATATCCTGCTCATTGTTCTAAATTCTTTTTTCTCTGTGTGTTTCATTTTGGCAGTTTCAATTGCTACGTCTTCAAGTTCAATAATCCTTTCTTCAGCGAGGTCTAATCTGCCATTAATCCCATCCAGTATAGTTTTAATTGCAGACATCATATTAATAGTTTTCACTTCTAGAAGTTTGATTTGGGTCTTTAATATATCTTCCACATCTTTACTTAACTTTTTGATCATGTGGAACATAGTTATAGAAACTGTTTTAATATGCTTGTCTGCTGATTCTAACATCTGTATCAGTTCTGGGCTGTTTCGAGTGACTGAGTTTTCTCCTTATTATGGGTTGTATTTTCCTGTTTCTTTGCATGCTTGGTAAGTTTTTTGATTGGATGCCAGAAATTATGAGTTTTAATTAGTTAGGTGTGGGAATTTTCAGTACGCTTATAAATATTCTTGAGCTTGATTTGGGAGGTAGTTAAGTTACTTGGAAAGAGTTAGGCACATTCAAGTGTTGTTTTCAAGATTTGTTAAGTGGAACTGGAGCAGTGTTTGGTCTAAGGCTAATTATTCCCTGCTACTGAGGTGAGTCCCTTTTATGTACTTTACTCATCACCACATGAATCTTTTTTTGTTTTGTTTTGTTTTGCTTTTCGAGACAGGGTCTTACTGTCAGCCAGGCTGGAGTGTAGTGGCGTCATCATAGCTCACTGCAGCTTCAAACTCCTGGACTCAAGTGATCCTCCTGGCTCAGCCTCCCAAGTAGCTGGGACTACAGGTGCATACCACCATGCCTGGCTAATTTTAACAAAAATTTTTTTGTAGAGATGGGGTTTTGCTATGTTGCCCAGCCTGATCTCAAACTTCTAGTCTCAAGCAATCCTCCCACCTCAGCCTCCCAAATTTCTGGGATTATAGGTGTGAGCCACCAGACCCTGCCCCCATTTATTTTAATGTTCTCGGGTCTGGCTGGTAGGAACAGGCACCAGCCCCAGCCCTGTGTGAGCGTCAGGCAGTATAACTTCTAATTCTTTTCAGTGGTTCTTTCCCCAGCCCTGGCACTGATGAGTACTTGGATGAATGCTCAAGGGGGGGCCTTCTGCACATCTCCTGGGTTCTCTCTCTGTAAACTCTCTCCTCTCCAGTACTCTGTCCTGAGAGCTCCGCCTGCATTGGTCTCCCCAGACTCTCAGCTCCATCTCCTCAACTCAGGGAGTCTGCTGGGCTCTGCCTGGGTTCCACCCCCCTTTGCTGTGGCCTAGAAACTCTCTCAAGGCAATAAGCTGGATCCCTCACAGGGTTCGCTTCAATTTATTTTCCATCTCTCAGAGATCATTGTCATTCATTGCCTGATGTCCAATGTCTTTTTAAGAATTCATTTCTTAGATTTTGGAAATTTTTTAGTTGTTTCAGGTGAGAGGGTAAGTCCTATTCCCCAAAACTTTGAAAAAAAATGGAATTTCACAACATCCACTCGTAGGATATCATATAAGGGTTTGTAGACCTGTATACAACTCTTATTGATAGCAGATGTAAATACAAATTTCAAATGACCTTCTTGACAGTTTTGCATTTTAGGGGGCTGACTTCTAGTCAAGTTTGGTTAGTTAGCTCTGGCAGATATTGCAGACTAGTGCAGCCAGCTGCACTAAGACCCTCTGTAGCATGATTTAGGCGAAATACCACAGGTAGGAAAGTGAAAGACTACATTTTCCAGACTCATGTACACCATGGGTTCTACAATGGACCACGTTTCCTCTAAAGAGTCAGCCCCATGCCGGACCTGAAAGATGGACATGAACGCCATGTGGTGGAGACTCTGCTTCCACTGCATTTCTTGCTTTTGCTGGCAAGCCTGGTTGCAGTAGCATTTGGCATCGGCTGTAGCAGAATCCCATGGGGGCAAGAGGCAGGGCTCAGGGTGCCCATTTGGCTGGTGTGGATTGTGGCAGAAAGGTGTGGCCATGGAGCTGGCAGCTGTTGTGGCAGTTTCCCAGTTCCATGAATTCCTCGCTGTGGCAGAGATTGGCCAGGTCTGCAAAGCCATTTTCTGAATTTTTCTTGGAAGTCAGACTGAAGTCTGTTTCTTAAGCTCATTCAAGAAATTTTATAAACCACCCATAACTGGCAGTACATTGCTTTCTGTTTAAACTAGCCAGAGAGGAGTCTGTTGTCTGCAACGGAACCCTCACTGGTAGATTAACCACTGTACTTCTAACGCAGCTGATGAAGAGCTTCTCTGAGGAAAGGAGACAGGGCGGCTCGGCCATTTCCTGGTTCACTTGTGCATGCTTTTCAATCTGTACTTTCTTTGGAGGAGTCCTTTAAATGCTCTTGTCCATTTTGTGGAGGTCAGTTTAGCTAAAACCAGAACCGGATACACAAATGGTGTACTAGGCTCCAAAGTTAACTAATAAGGTTGACCCCTTTAAGCTGTGACATTCCCCCCTTACCCTGGACATGTTGGGGCCACACAGGACACACGAAATTTCCGTCTAGAAAGGAGAGATTGCCAGTGTGTGTGCTTCAAATACTAATAAAGCTCGATTCCTCTCTATGTTTTTTAAAGATAAAAATACAAATAGAAGTTCTAATATTTTCTTTTTGCATACATGAATTACCCTGGGCATCCCCAGAGACATTTTGTCAGGGAAGCAAAATTATTCTCATGTCCCAAGCATAAATTGTGTTTTTTGTTGATTCTTACAAAGATAATGATGAATCAAACACAACAACTGCTTTTTCTAAAGGATGGTCATTGTGTAATAGGAAACTTATTTCCATTTGTCCTGAATAAAGGGAATTAGACAGTGAGTCAGGAACCCTGGTCTGGTCCTATTGGTCCACTGTCTTGGTTGTGACCCACAGCAAGCCCTGTCACTCCGGTTTTCTCATCTATGAGGTGAATGTGCTGGGCTGCAAATCAGGTCTTCCTAACCTCTCCCAGATTCCAATGGAGGTAAGTTGTACTGTCCATGAGCTCGTTGGACATTTCTCAGAACACCTAGCAGTTACCCTTCAACTCTTCTCATTTCATAGCTCGAGCATCTAAAATAAGATCTGGGTAGTAGGATTAAGTATGGGTTTTATATTCTACTTGGCTTTTAAAATATGTTTCTACATTTCCTCTAGTAAACACACACTGCTTTTGTAATGGAAATTTTAAACAATTAAACAAATAGATACAAAATAACCCTCAAAAAGAAACCTAAAAAGATCTAGGCCTGGGAGGAAAGGAATGAGAATGCTGCACGTGTGAGTTCTCCCTGTGCCCAGCTGGCTTCACAGTGTCGCTCTGTGATTGCTGGTTTGCCATGAAACATTTAGCCAGGCAGGCCTGTTCCTTCTCATGGCTCAGTAGACTGAGAACACGATTTCTGAAATGTATTTATTTTTAACAATTCCAATAACAGAACAACTCAGTTGTTTCTTGCAGTTTGGCAAAGAGGTATTTATATTAAAGCACTTTAGTAGCCTTGTAGAGAACCATTGGCTCATCAGCTCTTAAACTCATAAATAATAACTGTCAACCACATGCTGCCAGATCAGTTTGTAATGAGATGGAGGAAGGAAATCTATAAAGGAAGGACCTCAATTCCTGCTGCACAAGTTTGAAAAGAAAAGTGATATTACAAAGATGCTTCGAGTGGCAGAAGTCAGTTCTGAATATACCAATCGGCTCTCCTGAACTCCAGATCAAGATGTGGGATCTGACGATGGGAGAGGATGTTAATAATCAAGACTGTCCTGGATAACTGGCCAGGAAGTGGAGGTTGCCTGGGGTTTGGCCAGCTGAGCTCTAAATAGCATGAAAGGATAGGGGGAGATGGAGTCTTTATTTCAGCCAGCAAGACCAAGTGTCCCTTGCATCACCTGTAGAGTGACCAACCGCCCCAGAAATCTTGCCTGCCCTGCCGTTTCCCCCACCCTATCCTCCTCCCCTTTGGCTGTATTTGGGGAGAATTTTTTTTCGATTGACCCCCACAAAAGCAGGTACAGAGAGAAATCACTTCCTTCTATCCACTGGGCCTTCTCTGAGCACCCATCTGTTAGCTACCATATCAGCACGTCAATGGACTCAGAGCCAAACGCGGCTGGTGATTAGCATTTTGGGAAATGATTGTACATGAGGTGCTATGCCCAACACCACCCACTACAAATACCATGAAAGCAACTGGCCCACAGCAGCACTGCTCAATATAACTTTCCACCACCATGGAAACGCTCTGTTCTGCGCCGTTGATATGGTAGCCACAAGCCGCGTGTGTCTGCTGACCATGTGAAATGCGGCTAGCGTGACTGAGGGACTGAATTTTTAACTGTATTTAATCTTAATTAAAATTAAATAGACATTTGTGGCAACAACTGACAATCATAGCAGACAAGGTAGGTCTAAAGTATTTGTAATTACTGACAATGAATGAAACAATTTTCCAAAGCAACTTTTAAAACTGATATTAGATTCTAGACATCAAATCTCAAACGGTTCATAATTTCAAATTTCTAAATGATATTTGGAACCTATTTGGTTGCTTTGGGTACCCAGTGGTTTGAAAGGCAATGGTCTCTAAGTGTAGCATTATAGAAACATTTGATCGTTTCTTTGCTATAAAGTACCCTGGGAGGGACATTATTGACTCTAGTTTTAGTATATTATTACTCTAAATGAAGCACCAGATTTCTCACTTATTTAATTCTTGATAATGACTTCTCCCTAAGTAAATTTTTTTCTCAGAGCACAACTCTGGAAACAAGCGAACTAAATATCATGTGTACCCCTCCTTATAGACAATTTTAAAAATAAGATACAGCAGGCACATACACTGGATGCAATTCTAAAACATTTGCTCATTTAAATTATTAAAGGAAGCACTATATTTTCCTAAATTTGTATTAATTTGGGGGGGAAAAGGAACAGTAAAATGGCTGGAAGTGTTTTTGCCTCTCTGTAAAGGCTTATATCGACTTACAGCAAATATGAACTCATGAGCTAAAATAATTACAAAACTCTGCACTTGTTTAATACTTTATAGTACTTTTTTTTTCATCCTTTTGGACTTGTACTTTAAATACTTTCATATCACTATCTACTTTTATCCTGTGATGTGGGAGGACTTATCATAGATTATATCATCATTTTATAGATGAAGAAACTGATGCTCGATGAGGTTAATTGGCTTTTCCAAGTTCCCAACACAAATAAGCAACAACACAGGAATTTGAACCCTGTCTGACTTAGTCTAGAGTCCTTTCCACGCTAAGGAAACGGAAGTGGAGTTTGCTCTTACATGCTGTAGGGCTTTCAACCCAGATTCTCATGCACAGGAACATAGGACAAAGACGGTGGTGAGGGTGGAAGCTGTGGAGACGGGGGCTATGGGTAACTCAGAGGGGGCAGCGGTGGTCTCACTATAAGGTATTTCTTTGTTTTTATAAAGCTTGGTGAAACGTTTGAATTTTTAAAAATTATGTTGCAGATATGGTCCAACAGACGTGCGTGAATTGTGTCTTGCACTTTATGTGACTTGTCCCATGCATGGTTCACATTCCAGCTCTGTCATCCGGGATGCAGGGCCACCCCTGGGCTGCAATTGTCTCCCCCAGGTATTAATGTGTGATTTAAATATACACATTTCCTTTCAAATAATGAAAGCGTTAGTTTTCTTTTATAGTGGGGAGAACACCAAGTTCCTCTGTGTTAGGAGGTAATAGTGCCCGCCTGGCAAGGGCGATATCGCCATGGGAGTCCTTGTTGAACAAGACTGGTAGGAAACGCCAGTGAAGAGTTTTCTGTTAGTAAACCTGAACTTCCCACTCCCCGCCCCACTGTTGATCGATGTTAACTGGTACTGAATATCCTTGCTCGTTCTTTACATTCTCACTAAAAAAAGCCTTTAACATAAAACAAAATATTGACTGTTAGGTGGGACACTCATTTTTCTTTCATTCATTCATGGTCACCGTCCTCCAGGCAAAGATTCTTACTAACTCTAGTGAGATGGAGGTACCTGAAATAAGAATTTGTATATTTGTGATACCTGAAAACCATAGAAAAATCTCAATCCAGGCCTTTCTGATAAATCCTAATACGATATGCCAAGTGACATTTTCATGACAAATGATGTAAATTTTTAAAAATTCTTCATACTTTACGCAGAACTCCATATGTTTGTCACTTTTAACAATCATTTCTCACTATGTGAATGGTGCATTTGTTTTTCTTCCACACTATAATCTTTGGCATGACTATCTTAAAGGACATGTCCTGGCCATAATTTCAGGTTAGTTCAAAACACACTCATTTTTCATCCCAGGAAAGGTTAATTCCACACAAATATCACAGTGGGAAGATGGGGGAAGTGACATATACTAGAAAAGACCTTAGTTTTTTTTAGGGTGTTCATGTCCCAAGTATAACACATTTTGTTAAGTACGGTCACCATACTCCGCTATCAAACATTGAATTTATTCCTTGTGTCTAACTGTATGTCTGTACCCTTTAACCCACTTCTCTTCATCCTTCCCTCTCCCTGCACTCAGCTTTCCCACCCTCTGATATCTATCATTTCACTCTCCACCTCCCTGTGATCAAATTTTTAGCTCCCAGATATGAGAACATGCAATATTTATCTCTCTGTGCCTGGCTTATTTCACTTAAGTTAATAATCTATAGTTCCATCCATGTTGCTGCAAATGACAGGGTTTCGTTCTTTTTTATGGGCAAGTAGTATCCCATTGTGTGTAGGTACCACATTTTCTTTATCCATTCATGCTTTGATGGGCACTTAGGTTGCTTCCATATCTTTGCTATTGTGAATAGTGCTGCAATAAACATGCAAGTGCAGGTATTTCTTTGATATATTGATCTCTTTCCCTTTGGGTAGATACCCAGGAGTGGGATTGCTGGATTGAATGGTAATCCTATTTTTAGTTTTTTGAGAAATCTCCACACTGTTTTCCATCGTGGCTATACTAGTTTATATTCCCACCAACAGTGTATAAGAATTCCCTTTTCTCTCACCAATATCCACTATTTTTGTCTTTTTAATAATGGCCATTTTGACTGGGGTAAGATGATTTGTCATTGTGGTTTTGATTTGCATTTCTCTGACAGTGAGTGATGTTGAGCACTTTTTCATATACCAGTTGGCCATCTTCATGTCTTCTTTTGAGAAAGATCTATTCATGCCTGTTGTCCACTTTTTAATGGGATTATTTGCTTTTTTTCTTGTTGAGTTGTTTGAGTTCCTTATATATTCCAAGATCCCTAGTTTTAATGAGAACAAGATTGGCAATAAAAATGGACACATGTTGTGTCAAATGGACTTTGGCCCCACCCTGGTCTATATTTCCAGACTGAAGGACAACCATCTCTGGAACAAGCGAGGTTCAAAAATTGAGGTTCAGCCTCATAGCCTATGATAATAGTAGGAGAAACACTGCTGGGTAAGGATCTGCCTGTTGGAGCAACAAGGCCAGAGAATGATCGGTGCAGAATCCCCAGACCAAGCATGTGAGCAAATCTGACCTAAATTGCCTTTTATAAGGTGCAGAGATAGACTATAATTAAATGACTGGGCAGCAAAACGAAGAGAATGGACTTCGATTTTAGCAAATCGCTTGGGAAAGGATTCTTTACAAGGCTATCAAACAGAACTGGTATTATCCAAAGTAAAACTGACAAATAAGAACACTTTAAAGAGTCTACCGAAAGGCAGGTTGATGACTTGGCGTATGGCCGGCAGGGAAGCTGGTGAGGGAAGAGCATATTGGGAGAACTATCATCTAACACCTTTTAGGTATGGACAAAAAAATTGAGAAGTTGGAGTGGGCGGTCATAGTTAAGGAAGATTTTGATAAGTCTGGGGAAAATGGGCACCTGGAAGTTAGTGTGCAGTTTACTATCGGACACAGCAAAAGACTGCTGACCACAGGGGAATGGAAAAACATTTTCAAGTCATGATGAAATGATTCCAACTGGAGTTGAATAAATGAAAGGGGGGGCCACCTGGGTTTGCAGCATCCTGCTTTGCAGCTCCAAAGACAGAGCACAAGGTGGCTTTCCTAAGGGAATAACTGCTGGAGCCTCAGCCTCACCGTTGAAAAAGGTAACGGCAGCCTTTTAAAGGGCCTGCTCAGCTCCCATTTAGATTATTGTGCGCCACTTACCCGCTAAGAATAGGCCACTGGAGTGTTCGGGAAAGTGTGGAGGAGGATGCAGGGCGTCTCAGGGCAGTCTTTGAGAGCTGAACACGTTAAGATGTGAAAAGAGGTGATTTAATCAAGGTTTCTGAGTATCTGATGGGCTCATACAAAGACGCCAGGGCAAGACCTATTCATGCCGTGAGAATAAACGATGTACAGACTACTAATTAAGGCAAAGGGAGGGGGCAGATTCAGTGTGCAAGACTTTTCTTTTGCAGAGTCATTGGTAAGTGGAGGTAAAAGAAGATGAAAGAAAGCAGAGAAGACCCGGGCCAGGCCCCATTAAAGTCCCTGGCAGGCAGCATCTCAGGAGGCTGCCTCAGCCTCCCTTCTCCTCTCCACCCCAGCTGCCGTTCCCTGACGTCTCTAGCACCCTCAAGTTCCTTCCGCCAAGTTCCAGAAGGGAGGAGTGGTGTCAGCAGGCCAGGAGGACTTAGCGGGCAGGGGGACCGCAGTGTGTGCATGTGCGTGAGCGTGCACGGGGAGACACACATGCTCTTAAGGGGAAGTTGGGGAAGGGAAAATCTTACCAACATATTTGCGTGACTTTAAATGCTGGTCGGTTCAGAAGGAAACAAATGATATAAAATTGGCTGTATTCTTTTTCCAAAGTGGTAAATCAATCGATTGATCAATTCGTCTCTCTCTCTCTCTCTCCCTCTCTCTCTCACACACACACACACACACACACACACACACACACACACACACAGAATCACCAGCGGCGAATTAGTTCTCTCCCTCTCCAGCACCGCCGACGGTTTCTACTGGTGCTCTGAGATTAAAAACAAAGAACAAAATACAGGCGGGGTCCACGCCAGCCCCGGCTGCAGGCCCTTAGCTGACTGTGGCTCTGCGACAGCTGTCCGCCTGCGTGTCACTGTGTCTGGCTGCTCGACCGCCACCTCGTGTCCCCACATGGCTCCAAGCGAGACACACGCAGGCAGCCAGGGTCTGCTCGGGAGGCCTTGACTGCCAGGGCACCGCCTGATGTTCGTGGCTGCCACCGGTCCTGTCAGCACGGCCCTGGCCTGCACTGTTCTGGCCCCTGATGGAGTGAGGCTAGATCCGGGGACGTGGAGAGGAAGGATCGAGAGGGCTTCTCTGAATGTGCAGAGGAACTGGTCCTGGAGTCAGGCCTGACTTGCGGAACAACGGAGCAGCTGGATAACGCTCAGCCCTCCCTGTATCCAGCACTGCCTCAGCCGCGGTGGATGGCAGTGCACAAAGGAAACGCGCCCGGGTTTGAACAAGAGATCTTGCCGGTGCTGCCAAGGTCGGGAAAACAATCGGTAATCATATCGTGGCCAAAATCAGCTAAGCCATTCACCCTGCTTGGAAAGAGCCTTGCCAGCCAGTCTGACAACAGACAGGGCGGCACTGCTGGGCCAAGAGTTAGCACTGGGACCTGGCAGTGTTTTGTGGCACTTGAGAAGAATGTGGCCGCAGCCGCGAGAGCACACTGACACACGTGTGGGAGTGACCGACAAGGCAGGGCGGTCCTCTCGGGACCTCACTTAAAGGACACTGAAGGGACCATCTTCCTGCCCCACTTCTTTCTGACAGATGTCAGTCGGCAGCTCCTAACATCCGGTGTCGTCCTGTCTTATCTTGCCATCCCAAACATTCACTCTGAACAAATCAAATTAACTTCAAAATGATCACTATCATCAGTTAACAGCTGTCCCCCACTAGTCTCAACTCACCAAGTCTGTCCGTTTCAAAGGAGAAACAGACCAGGCAGGGCTTTGAATTTGGTCAAATGTGAAAACGTTTTTTTTTTCATAGAAGGTTCTTAGCATATCATTCTTCACCAAGTGAAATTTTTCTTTAACAAACAACTGATTGCCCTCTAACTCAAATATTTTTGGCAACGTTGACAGCAACAATAAAATCCTATGAACAAGCTAAGGAGCAAATGAATTCATTTTCTAAATATTTGTATTTTTCTTTGTTATGAGTATTATTTTCTTTGTGACAGGGTCTTGCTCTGTCTCCTGGGCTAGAGTGCAGTTGCATCATCATAGCTCCTGCAGCCTTAAACTCCTGGGCTCAAGTGATCCTCCTGCCTCAGCCTCCCAAGCAGCTGGGAGTGCCACGATGCCCGGCTAATTTTTCTATTTTTTGCAGAGACAGGGTCTCGCTCTTGCTCCAGCTGGTCTTGAACTCCAGAGTTCAAGCAATTCTCCCACCTCAGCCTCCCAGAGTGCTAGGATTACACGTGTGAGCCACTGTACAGCTTCATTTTTCTTTATTTAAGATAAATATTGGCGTCAACAAGTATACAAAGATTTGAGGAAGGAAAGTCCGTGATTAAAGAATTTGATTATTAAAATGTAGCTTATATTTGAAAGCATTAGGAAGATATCCTTACACATAAAAGATTTTAGGAATTAAGTAATCTTTCTGGGGAAAAAATAAAAATCCATTCATGATAAAAATGCCCAGCAAGCCAGTAATCAAAAGGAACTTTCTTAATCAGATAAAAGGCATCTACAAAAACATATACAGCAAATATCACACACTTATATTGAACACATTCCCTCTGAGATTAGAAAGAGGTAAGGATGCCATTCCTCATGATTCCCATGACATTTTTTACTACAAAGCTTAGCCAGTGTAGTAAGACAAGAAAAATAAAAATTATAAAGATTGGAAAGGAAGAAACAAAGCTGTCATTATTTGTAGATAATAAAATTTTTCTATGTGGAAATCTAGAAGAATCTACAAGTAAATTATTTGAATGAATGAGGTAGTTTAGGAAATTTGCAGGACACAGAACCATAGAAAAAAATTAGTGTATTTCTATATATCAGCAACAATCAATAAGAAAACAATACTTATAGTAGCAATTAAAACATAAAGCACCTTGGGATAATGTCAAACAAAAATTGTGCAAGCTATTTATGGGGAAAATGATAAGCCTTTATTGAAAGACATTAAAGAATACCTAAATAAATCAAGAGCTCTACTGTGTTATGATATTAGAGTCAATATCAAAGATGTCAATTCTTGCCTAATCGATGTAAGATTTAATGCATTTCCTATCAAATCCAGTGGGGCTTTTCAAAGAGCTTGACAAGTTGATTATAATAAAATTGTTGGAAGAGCAAAAGGCCAAAAATATCCAAGACAACCTTGACGTAGACAGATTAAATTAAATTAACAATAGTTGTTGACACCATAAAGAAAGTAAAAAGACAAGCCTAAGTGGAAGACTTGCATGTCCTATGAGCAAGCAGTTTTAGGGCTAGGGTATTGTAGAGAAATACTGCGTGGGAGGTATGTTCACAACATTCACAATACTGTTTGTAATGGCACCAAACTAGAAACAATTTAAACATCAACCAACAAGAAAATCCATGAACTGTGACATAGTCACGTGATGGAATCCTACTATACAGCAGGGAGAACAAATGAACTATAGCTACATATATCAACATGGATGGTTCTCACAAACATAGTGCTATACGGAATGGTGACTTTCTTTAGTGAGCCAGATTTGATTCAAAAGTAGGCAAAATAAATTAATATATTATTTAGGAAATAGTACATGTATATGTGCACATCTTTAAAACAAAGTTTGGGAAACTAGTACTCTCAGACCAAATCTAGCCAGGTTCCTATTTTGGCCCTCAGATTAAAAAGTCCAAGGCCCTTCTGAAAGACGCCTGTTTTCATAAATGAAGCTTTGTTGGTACACAACTGTGTTCATTAGTTCATGTATTGTCTATGGCTGCTTTACTTAACTCTACAAGTGCAGAGTTAAGTATTTGCAACAGCAATCATGTCTGCCCTTTATAGAAAAAGTTTGCTGATCCTTACTTTACAGGAAACAGAAGGCTTAACTCAAATTCAGGATAGTGGCTACCTCCAAGGAGACAGAGGTGGGTGTGATCAGAGAGGGAATTCCAGTAATTCCAATAATTCCTGAGGTAAGGAATTACTTCTTATTGTAGGTGGTAGGCACATTTTCAGTATTATTTCCAGTATTTCCAGTATTATTTTCCCCTAAGTGTACATACATGTTTCACATACTTTTTTGTTTGTATGGTGGATTCTACAATTGAAAAAATATTGAGAGGGAGAAGATTGATTCTGATCCCAGCAGTCACCCCTATGGGCATTGAGCACACTAAAATTCTATGATTTACATTCTACGTCTGTTATCTGGTACTATCTGGCTCTGTCATCGTCTTATTTTGTGGATAGAGGGAAATTCTCCCAACCTTGCTAAGCAGCAGGCTACAACTGGAAGTAGCTTATCATTCTAAAATTCTATGCCTTCCTAATGGTACAGAATGAAGAGTGTCGTAGAGCTTGAAACTACAAAGATTTGGATCACTAGCCTCAATCTCTGCCACTCCTGCTTCTCCCAGGGATTTCTGATTTTCTTTCTGGTTCATCATAGCACACATCCCTCATTTGTGGGACATTATAGATATTTATATTTCCACATAGTCAAATGCAGTGTCCAGCTTACCTGTAGAGATCTGGGATCAGATTGTCATTATACCGAGCACACAGGTTGTTGAGGAGTTGCTCGTGCTGCCCAAACAAGCAGATGTAGTTGGAGACAGGAAAAGGCTCCTTAGAGAGGCACGTGATAGTTTCCACCATGTTATACTTGTTAATGTGGATTCGGAAGTAGGTCCCATTTTCCGCACTGCCTGTTACTATTTCTAAACCCTGGCGGTGGGGGGAGGGGAGGTGGATCAGAAAAACAACATTAGAAACATTTCTGGACGTTGGGAACTTTATCATAGCAATTTATTTTTCAAATAGAACAGACATGTTATAGCGTATCGCTTGTTGCAAATAACAGTAATAGATATTGACTGAACTCAACAGAAGATAACAGTGTGTCAGAAACCACATACTTGGACTTAATGACTAAATGTTCCTCAGGATATTTTAAACTGTGATTGCATTGTTCTGGGTCTCTAAATTAGTTGCTAGGTTACAACCAATCCTCTGTTACTCAATACCTCACATAGCTAATAAGTGGAACTGGGTTTATTCTCTTCTCTGAGGTGTTTTAAAACTGCTAAATTTCTCAGTTTTCACAGCACTATTTTGAGAAGAAAAACCCCTAGTCAAAAGTGATGACAAAGAATTTCAGTTATTTTAAAGAGTACTTAAAAGAAGCAAGCAAAAGGCAAATCCCTTATAGCAGGGTTTGGGGGAGGGCCAGTTATTTCAAAAGGTCTGTTCCCAAGAAGAAAGTTCGAGACCATCGGAAATACACACATTCTGCAGGTGACCATTTAGTTTATAAATTGTTAAAGGTGTGGATTTGTGACTTTACGCCCTTTAGAAACTGGCTAAAACTGCCATATGAACCCAGATGACAAGCAAAGATGCTGCTGTATTAAATCATTCCATGTCATGACTACTTTTTCTGTTTCAGCCCCTGATGGCTACCGACCTGCTAACTGGAGACATGCCCCCCACTGGCTCCCACAGCGGGAAGCCTTGTGGACAAACATAGGTTTTGTTGGTACTGACTGAACCTTCCCTTTGCCCTTAGACTCTGAACTTAGCACACGGTAACGCTCAATAAATCTTTTCTGAGTGCATATAGATTTAAGCTTTTACTCTGAACTTGAATGTGGCATTTAGAAATCCAAGGCAAGTTGGACTACTGCACTAATCCCAAACATTTACTTAGTCCTAGACATCGCCCGGGGATTTTGTCTAAACAAGGACACCCAGTTTAACTTTTAAATAAATAGCGGCAACTGGTGGGTGTTTGGGTATCACACAGCAAAGCCCCGAGGAGGACTCAGCCAACTGTAAAGACACAAGGTGAGATACAGGAGACACACAGGGGCGATTCTGGGCCACCCCAAGAATGTATGAGAAGTTGGATATTTGGGGGCAGGGGAGGAACAAATGCAGTTTAGGAAAGGGGTTGGGGGATGGGGCTTCAAGGGAAAGTCAAAAGGTTCATCATCCACAGAAATGGGTGGACACAGAGAAGAAATCCGTAGCAAAGTGTTTAAAAAAATCCCAAAACTCAGTAAGACATTATCTAACAAAACAATGATCCATCCACAGTGGAATGCAATGCATCCAACAAAAATTAGTCTTAAAATGTATTTCATAACAGGGAAATATGATCATAGGACATTTTATAGTACAGAAAAATAGTTTACAAAAATGCACAGTGCCATTCCATTTTATTTTTGTATCAACATTTTAACGAAATGTTAATGGTCATTTTCTGTGTTTGGAGACTAGGTAACTTTTATTGCTTATCCTTATGGTCATTTGACTATCTGAAGTTTCTAATTTTTAAATAATGACCATCACTTCTAAAATGATGAGAAGTTTTTTTTTTTTAATACTCTGGCTGTGTGTGTCAAGGAACTAGACTTTTGATGAACAAATAGAGAGAAACGAAACAAAAAGCAGAAGGAGCAATGGGAAGGAAGGAAGGAAGGAAGGAAGGAAGGAAGGAAGGAAGGAAGGAAGGAAGGAAGGAAGGAAGTTACAGGCAGGAGTCCCTGTGGCTTGTGGCAGGGCTGGGGCTTGTCTGGAGAAGAGTGGGGAAGAAGCCAGGCCTGAGACTCTGGTTGCAGGTGGCCTGGTCTCCTTTGCTGATCATCCGCTCACTCTCTGGTCTTGCCACAGTATTTCTCTGGTGCTAGATGCCCCAATGGATTTGTTCATTCAGGTGTGTTTCCTCAAGTCTTGACTTCTCAGACTAAGCAATGAATCCCACCTCCCAGGGTGGGGGCACGTGAATATTAAGCACTATTTCAGAATTAAAATACGTACATAGTGAAGAATTTGGCCTATACGTGCATTTCTAGGATTACGTACAAGACTTGAAAGACCATTTGAGTTGAAGCCAGCAGCATTGGGCTTGGTCTCTTGCCCCCAGGGGTAGGTGTTCCCTTTGCAGTAAGGGACAATTTGGTGACAAAGGTGGGAACCCTCAGGTGAATGAGTGTCTGAGGAGGTAGAAAAATGGCTGGGTGTCTGGAAGAAGGATACCAGCAACAGCTCTGGCATAGTTTTAGCTGCCAGGTTTCCCCAGGCCTCCTCCTTTTCACAGTTTCTGTATGCTGCGATTAAGCACATGAGTGATTAAGAAAAGGGAGCCCAAGCATGAAAGGGGCACACCTTGAAATCCACCCATGTGGTTAACAAAAATTTGACTTTGTAAAGAGTTTCAGTAAATGCCCCATCTTGAGCTTCCAAGGACTTCTTTGTGTGTAGGAGGGCTGCTTTGGATTTCATGAACTTGGCCAAGACTGAGCACCTCAAGATCAAGGGCCACGGTGACTTAGTTGGCAGTGACTTGACAAGGTCATGAGGAGCCCTGGCAGGTTGCTGGCTGAGAGGATGGAGAGTCCGGGTGTTGCGTGACCCTCAATGTCAACCTGCTCCACAGGTGTGGTATCATCATCAGTGTTTTCAATGACTTCTTGTCATGGATCTGTTGCCTTTTTTTTGCTCTTATTTTTTAAAGACTGAATAACAATCTTTGGGTCTTTGTCAGCATAATCATGAACATATAGTGATTTACAGCTACAAAGGCTTGAAGAGTCCAGAAAGCAGGCACACTACAGAGAAAGTAGAGACAGGTTGTACTTATGGCTGATCTTAACTATGGAAGGAATCCTGTCCATTTTAATGAGATTTGGCACTAAGTCAGCATAAACAGAGGCGCTATTCTGGGAACTTAGAATGCATAAAAATATTTTGCAACTGAAGTGAAAGACAATTCACCTATAAAGGAGTATCTCAGACACAAAAGCCCTCATAGCTTGGGTCATTCCTATTCACAGTCACTGACAGATAGGAAAACCCAGCGAGGTCCAGAACTCTTTCTGCCCCTCCTCACAGAAAGTGGCTGCCCTAAAGGATGATGCAAGGCACCCCCAGCTCTATCACCCAGTGAGGGATTCTGGGGTGATTATAATCATTTCACACACTTTCCCATTTGGCGGGGTGTGTCTAGTTTCTTCCTTTATTTTAAGTATATAAGTAAATTGTTAGAAAATTTGGATCTTGAATTTAAGATTTTGATGGAGTAAATGGTTCTGATATGGTTTTTCTTTTTCTTTTTTCCTGAATACCATTATCCTTTTGAGTTCCCTTATGATTTTGACAAAGGTTGGAAAATGGCTCTGAAATTCAAGCCAAATGGAAGACACAGGATTAATCAGACTTGGTGTTCAAGAAATCAAGTTCCCAGCTCTTGTGATGAACACACAATTTTAAATTTAATGGTATCCAAGGCAGAATTTGTTGTGA
>RJWJ010019923.1:0-29684 GCA_004363605.1 Indri indri | reverse complement strand
GGTGGCTCACGCCTGTAATCCTAGCACTCTGGGAGGCCAAGGCGGGCGGATCGTCCTGAGCTCAGGAGTTCGAGACCAGCCTGAGCAAGAGCAAGACCCTGTCTCTACCAAAAATAGAAAGAAATTAATTGGACAGCTAAAAATATATATAGAAAAAATTAGCCGGGCATGGTGGCGCATGCCTGTAGTCCCAGCTACTCGGGAGGCTGGGACAGTAGGATTGCTCAAGCCCGGGAGTTTGAGGTTGCTGTGAGCTAGGCTGATGCCACGGTACTCGCCCCAGGCAAGAGAGTGAGACTCTGTCTCAAAAAAAAAAAAAAAAAAAAAAAAAAAAAAAAAATATATATATATATATATATATAAAAGAAAAATCCTGCCTAAAACCATATCAGTAAGAATATCTTAAGACTTAAGTCGGAACTTAGCAGTTCCACTTGCACGTACATACAACTACAGTAGTTAGTTCTCAACCAGTTGTGATTTTCCTGCACAGGGGACATCTGGCAGGAGACATTTTTGGTTGTCATAACTGGAAAGATTCTATTGGTTTCTAGTGAGTAGAGGCCACGGATGCTGCTAAACATTCTAAAATGCAAAGGATATCCCTCCACAACAAAGAATTATCCAGCCCAAAATGTCAGTAGTGCTCAGGTGGAAAAACCCTGCTGTAGAGAAACTCCCCTACGTAAGAAGACTTGTACAAGGAAGTTCTTCATTTTTAATCTCACTGTTGGTAATGAGAAAAACTGAAAACAACTCAGGTGTCACGAGTAGAAGAATGGATAAATACAGTGTGGTACACTGTACTCACCATCAAATTGGTACTAATTGAGCAACACTTATGCGCACATATGGAAGTAACATTCATTGGGGATGGGGCAGGCAGGAGGGGGGAGGAGGGAATGGGTAAATTCACACCTAATGGGAGGGGCATGCTTGTAGCTTTGACGTCGGTGGTGCAAATGCAATAGCTGTAACCCAAACATTTGTACCCTCATAAAAATTTTATAATAAAAAATTAAAAAATATAAAATAAAAAATACAGTGTGATATATAGAAATGATAGACTAATAGCAACTGAAAAAATGAATCAAAGCTATATGTAACAGGCCGGGCGCGGTGGCTCACGCCTGTAATCTTAGCACTCTGGGAGGCCAAGGAGTTCAGGAGTTCGAGACCAGCCTGAGCAAGAGCGAGACTCCGTCTCTACTAAAAAAATAGAAAGAAATTAGCTGGACAACTAAAAATATATAGAAAAATTAGCTGGGCATGGTGGTGCATGCCTGTAGTCCCAGCTACATGGGAGGCTGAGGCAGTAGGATTGCTTGAGCCCAGGAGTTTGAGGGTGCTGTGAGCTGATGCCATGGCACTCTAACTGGGGCAACAGAGTGACACTCTGTCTCAAAAAATAAAAAAAAAAAGCTACATGTAACAAATCGACAGTTTCCAAATGCAAACTGCAGAAATATACACGCATTACAATTCCATTTGTACAAATTTTAAAAATCACATATTATTTATGACTGCATATATAATTAGCAGAAGTATAAAAACATGGACTGGAAAGAAAGACATCAAATTCATCAGAGTGGTCACCATTGAGCAGAAGGGAGAATGAAACTGAGAAGGATTCAAATGGTACTTTACAACCTTATCTATAATGTTTATTTCAATTTTAAAAAATATCTGAAGCAAATATTTAAAAGGTTAACATTTGTTAATAGTGAATCATAAGGATACTAGTGTCTGTTATTATTTTCCAAAAATAAAATTGAGTCACATATCAGCAATTTTCCATGGTCTACAAAAGTTTTCACCAACACTGACTGATGACTCTATTAAAAGCCACAAACTTAAGTAAGTGAATTAATTTAGTCTTAAAGACTTTTTAAACAGTCTTCAATAATTACTTTCTCTATTTTTATTTTATTTTTTTTTAGAGATAGGGTCTCACTCTGTTGCCAGCCTGGAATGCAGTGGCATGATCATAGCTCACTGAAGCCTCGAACTCCTGGGCTCAAGTGATCGTCCTGGCTCAGCCTCCTGAGTAGCTGGGACTACGGCTGTTTACCACCACAGCTGGCTACTTTAAAAAATGTTTTTGTAGAGACAGGGTCTTGCTATGTTGCCCAGGCTGGTCTTGAACTCCTGGCCTCAAACAATCTTCCTGCCTTGGCCTCCCAGAACGTTGGGATAACAGGTGTGAGCCACTGCTCCAGGATTCTATTTTTATTTTAAATTCTTCCATTACAACTGGTGTTTGAAGCTTTGATTAGAAAGTTATAGCTGATCTTTATATAGACCTTGACCTTTTCAGCCTTCATCATCTGCTGTTTCTATTGTTCAAACACCACAGGGGGCAAAACAGTCTCCTTAGACTTAACATTTCCAGTTGTGCACTGCAGGTCTCATACATACACTCTCCCTCCTGACTAATAGGCTATTTCTTTGAATTCCTTGTCAGTGACCTGACCCGATTTCCAGGACTTATGGTATTCCCAAGGTCCCTGCAGAGTTTACACAATTAGAATTTTGTCACACTCTATCCATTCTCCAAAGCAGGGACTTTCTCTCATCTAAGATTCCTAACCCTTTGCCCTTGCTTCTACTAAGTCCTCCCTGGTTTTCTACTGAATGTACAGTCATATTCTTGAAATTCTATTACAACTCTGTGATGGGGGATGACAAGTAACAGAATGGGGAAGAAGAGTCTGTTTACAAATACAGGACTGAAAAGAGATGGAAGGTCCAAATTCATAGTTAACAAAGCAAAAATAGAAGCCTGACAGAAATAGCTGTGAAATAAATCAGGATTTATTTAGACGTACCTCTGGGATAAGCTGGGATTTAATGTGGTGTTCCCACAGCCATTTCCTTGTTTTCTATGCTCGTCTCCCCTTTCCCCTCTCCCCCAAACTTTGTTGTGAAAGAAAAGAAAATTTCAAACTCTACACTTGGTTAAAGGGCAGCCTTACTTTTTTTTTTTTGAGACAGAGTCTCACTCTGTTGCCCGGGCTAGAGTGCCGTGGCGTCAGCCTAGCTCACAGCAACCTCAAACTCCTGGGCTCAAGCTATCCTCCTGCCTCAGCCTCCCGAGTAGCTGGGACTACAGGCATGTGCCACCATGCCTGGCTACTTTTTTCTATATATTTTTAGCTGTCCAGATAATTTCTTTCTATTTTTTTTAGTAGAGACGGAGTCTCGCTCTTGCTCAGGCTGGTCTCAAACTCCTGAGCTCAAACAATCCTCCCGCCTCGGCCTCCCAGAGTGCTAGGATTACAGGTGTGAGCCACCGCGCCTGGCCAAGGGCAGTCTTACTTTGATGTGAATCAATATGAAAGGAATAAAGGAAGGAAGGAAGGAGATATTAAGTAAGGCAAGGAGGGAAGGACAAGTGGGCTATGTTAAATTAGATCTGGAGAAGGGGTAAACTGTGTAACTTCTTTACCCCTTAGAATTTAAGACTGCTGGCATAGTCATCTAATTTCCTAAATCACTATGCACTTGGTGGCAGGCTCCATCAGTAGTGAAGGGGAAACATCAATACCAAGGCCAGGCAGGAACACATTCAACACAGAAAACCTTCTCAGGCCACCAGCAATACTTCCTTTCCACCTTCAACAGTGGACCCCTGCCTTCCTTCTTAATGCAATTTCTAATCCTTCATCCTACTTATTCTGACACTGATCAACTGTGCTCCTGCCATGTTCTCAGTATCAACTCACTTATTCTGCCTTCTTTCCCCAAATTGCTATAATGACTCCCCTAACCTCTCCCAACACTGACTGCTGCCCGCCCTCTATTACTGATCAACTAATTCAATTAATCCAACTAATCCTCCCACTCACTGGTTGCCCAGCATTAAACAGTCCTTCAAACCCTCAGATGAGTCATCGCCCTTGTTAACTTCTTTACCCTCAATCCCCTACAACGACTTAAAATGAGTGCCCGTGATTCACTCTTTCCTCACACCACCCCTCTCTCAAGGCTCACATTCTCTCCACAACAACCCACTCCTCAAGCTGACCCTCTCCCCTGTAGCCGCCAGCCCCACCTCTCTTTGCGCAGATCCCCTCCACCCTGACCCTCTCCCCTGTTGATTTCACTCCCACACCTCCTCGCTCAGATACGCTTCACCCTGATCCTCTCCCCTGCAGACCCTCCAACCTCAGGCAAGAACCCCTCTTCCGCACGCAGACCCTCGCGCACCCATCTCTTCTCTCGCCAACCCCCTCCTCTGTCCTCGCCTCGCACAGCTCGGGATCACGAATGCCGTCCTCCCATCGCAACTCCACTAGCCTTTGCCCGCCCCCGCCTTCCCTGTCTCCCTCTCCCTTTGCCGACATTGAGGCCTCTCCGCTGGGCCTCTTTCCGAAGCTGCCCCGATCCGGCACTAACCACAGCCCCCAGTACCGACCGAGCCCACTCGACCAAGCCCACCCCCTCCGATACCGCCCCCAGCCCCCAGCCACTCCCCCACCGCCCCCGGCCCTCACTCACCCGCCTCCCTCCGCTCGCGCAGCCGAACCTGCCGGCAGCGACACCTGACAGCGGCCCAATCAAAGCGCGACTTCTTTGCGGTGCCACCAATCAGCAGAGGGCGCGCACCAGCAACAGAGTCAGGCTGCGTTGGCCGGCGCTTCTGCGCGGAGGAGGGTGGCCCCTAGTGGCTCTAGGGGGAATGCCACCTGATGCTCCTCTTCCTCCGATTTCTTACTGGGTCGCCACAGTCCAGATGTTTGGTCTAGACACGTTCCAGGGAGACGAATTGGGGATTGGGGGATGAGGTGTGAGAGGCAGAGGCAGAAGCAGAGTTTGTGCCATTGCACCTCCTTGGGGGCAAAACCAGGTCTTCCGTTTGTTTCAAAAGACAAAACGGGCTATGATATACATAGAAATCCAATAAAGGTCAGTTGAAAATGTTAACAGATGTAAAGAGGAGTGATAGGGAGACTGAAGACAAAAACAGAGACAAAGAGAGAAGCAGATAAGAAAATTAAGGGAAGGAACAGAGAGATTTTTTTCTCTACCCTCCAGGCTTGGAACCAGACAAAGCTGGGTTTGAATCCCGGTCTTACCTTTAATAGCTGTGCATCCTTGGGCAAATCACTTAACTTCCCTGGGCCTCCATTTTTCTCATCTGTAAGAATGAGATTAAAAACCTAATTTGTGGCCAGGCGCGGTGGCTCACGCCTGTAACCCTAGCACTCTGGGAGGCCGAGGTAGGAGGATCGCTTGAGGTCAGGAGTTGGAGACCAGCCTGAGCAAGAGCAAGACCCATCTCTACTAAAAATAGAAAAATGAGCCTGGCAGCTAAAAATAGAAACAAAAAAATAGCTGGGGGCGGTGGCAAGCACCTGTATTCCCAGCTACTCAGGAGGCTGAGGCAAGAGGATCACTTGAGCCTAGGAATTTGAGGTTGCTGTGAACTAGGCTGATGCCACTGCACTCTAGCCCAGGCAACAGAGCAAGACTCTTTCTCAAAAAACAAAAACAAAAGCAAAAAAACCTAATTTGTAGGTACTGATTATATGAAAGCATTTTGTATATGTTTGTATTATTCTTAATATAATATTATCTTTGCATCTTCAGTTGGGTTTCCCTGGTCAAGACAGCTCCAAGTTCCCTGTTTCTTCTCTTCAACATTAGGGATCGTGCCACTTTTCCAGTCAGGTGCCTCATTGTACTGACTCCCAAGGTCTCCTGAATGGAGATAGAGATGATCCTAAGGATTGGCTCTAAGAGGAATAGATGCCTCCCTAGCTCATGCTCAGGCTCATACTCCCTCCACCACTCCAACCCTTCGAACAACTTATTACAGAATCTTCCAGGTATTTAACTTCTCTTGTCATCCGCCTGAAAATGTATACTTTGTCCCTAGTCATCCATTGGTACAACCCAATTCAAGTCAATGAAATAATACCTACAAATTTCCTTGTAATTGAAAATTGCTTTAAAGATATGAAATATCATTGACAATTATTATTAAATAAATTAAATACCACATATCGATTACTTTCCATATACTGTAGGATAATTTCCTTAAATGAGTATTTATATATTATGGACCCACCAGAGGCTCACAAGGAATAAGAAAAGTACACAAATACATATGTTTTCGCGGTGGAGTTATTATTCAAATTTGGGCAGCTATTCTCTAAACAAGTAATTTTTCTACTCCTCTAGCTGTTTTATTTCTCCTTCTATAATTCTCTCTTCCCACCCCCTATTCTCCTTAATCTTTGTAACTGCCCTTTCAGTCAATACCAACCTTATTGCTCTGGAAGATTATCACCCTTCTTTATCTAAACATATACCATTCCAAAAAATTATATTTACCTACTCATAGCTACTCCTTACCCTAGGTGTAAAGAGCCCCACAACACAGGTAACATTTTCCATTTGTCCACACTACAACTGCATAACTCTATCTACTCTCTGATAATTGCCGCCTTACCAGGAGAAGGAGGTAAGTGATGGACTCGAAAGAGAGGGGGATGCTTCTAAGGATACCCACAAATGAGGAAGGCAGGAAAAAAGACACAAAGGAGGCCTGAGGGGAATGAAGGGAATGAGGTGGGGCAGGGTGGGGTCTCATTAGTGGGGCCAGAGTACAATGTGAAGGGAATTTCTGTCTCCCAAATACTCTCTCTTAAGATTCCTGAGTATCTTACTGTCTTGTAGGTGCATCAAGATAGTTGAGGGAAGGGACTAATGCCACCACAACTACTCCATCTTAATTGACCCTCCACATTGAAGCCTCACATCCCTATTTCAACTTCAGCATTCATCTCCTTCCTGCCAGGACAAAAAACAAGTCATACCTAGAGCTGTGGAAACAAAGTCCTCTCAAATCTGAATATGCACTCTATAAGGAGAGAGAGGAGGAAAGGGGACCAGGAGGAAGGTGAAGATTCCCTGATGACCTTATGCCCTTGTACACCACTGGCCTTTGCACTCCAGATTAAACAGCATTAGGGAGCCAAGAGATAAAACACGTGTGGTGCCTGGAGACCTGTACCTACCTGCCTGTTCCATTCCCACACCCAGTCATCTCACCACACCCTTTGCCCCACCTTATATTCCCTTCCAGCCCAGGAACTAGGAGCTACAGGGAGGGAAGAGAAGGGAGACCAGGAAGAGGAAGCCAACAATTCCCTGCCCAACCCCAGCCCCACACCCAGTGCAACCAACAGGTAGGCAAGCTCGCGGGGCATACTCAGAGGGAGTCCTGTGAGCAGCCAACAGGTCTGAGCCTGGAAAAGACAAAGAGAAGTAAAAGATCAAAGGTGAAGTAGGGGATGGGGTGGAGGGTGGGAGAGGAAAATAAAAGTGGGAGGATCATGAGAAGCAGAGGCAAGAAATAGCAGGGCTTCAGACTTGGGGGCAAAGTGGGGGTGGGGGGAAGAGCATAGATGGGGTAAGAGTTAATATTTCTCTGATTCCTCTAAGGGAATCCTTTCTTGACCTTGTAAGAAGAGCACAGGTGTGACAAGGAAGAGCCTTGGCCCTCTTCCTGGTTCTAAGGAGAAGGTGACCTTGAGCCAGCGGATGTCTGTCCCAGTGCCTGCCTCTAATCCTGTGCTTTCTCCATGTCTTCCTCTGGTATCTGTGTTTATTCCGCGGTTTCCCCGCGGCAGCCTCCCCTGGGAAGATGGAGAGGTTGCTGGGGCAGGCCGAAAGCAGAGAAGAGGTTGGGCAATGTCACCTTTCACACCCACAGAGTAGAGAGATCAGGTTTCGAGTTAAACCAAGGGGGCTGGGGGAGGTATTGGGGTTTCGCTAGTCCCCGTGGGTGCTGTCCTTTACTTGGTGCTGAAATCTGGGCGGCCTCATCCTAATCTGGGCCTACGTCCTCGGCCTTAGCGGGTGCGAGTCTCCGGTCCCGCTAATTACCTGGCCGGTGCTGCCCACCCCCGCCCCCGCACACCTAGCGCTGTGGCAGGCGGGAAGGCGGGGCCTGTGTGAGCCCCACCTCTGGAGACTGCGGCTCGGGCCTCCCTCTCCTCCGCCCGCCCGCCCGCCACTAGCTCATTGCGCCGGTCCTGCAGTCTGGTTGGTACTGGCTCCCACTCCGGCTCCAGCCTCTACACCGACCCCCATTTCGGGTTCAGCCTCCGACCCTCAGTCTGTCCCGTTGCATCCTCCCTCCCGATTCCTGTCTTGCGCCAGCTCCTGCTCCGGGATTCCGTAGGCGGACCCCCAAGCAATGGCTGGTCCCTTCTCCCGGCTGCTGTCCGCCCGCCCAGGGCTCAGGCTCCTGGCTTTGGCCGGAGCTGGATCTGTAGCCGCTGGGTTTCTGCTCCGCCCGGAACCGGTACGAGCCGCCAGTGAACGAAGGAGGCTGTATCCCCCGAGGTATCAGTGCCTGAGGCGCGGGGGAGGGGAGGCCGGTGGTGATGGGAACGAAGGTGGGGGTAGAGATGAGAACCCGGGCAACAGAGAAGGGCTATAATCACGAAGGCCCTGGAGCTGGGGGGCTGTACAATTTGGAAACCTCAGTGGGGTGGGGGTGAGGGGCAAAACCATAAAGCAAGAGCATTCGCGGGGACCTGTCAAGACCAGCTCAGGCCCCACGAGCTATACCCACTTGGCCCCACGAGCTATACCCACTGCCCAAATCCCTAATTGTAAGGCCAGGGATCGTTTTTGCTCTCCTCCGTCTCCTTTTCCTGCTGTTCCTCCCGGTTTCCTGAATTCCCCTCCTTAGTCTTTCCCCTCCTCCATCCCTAATGTCGTGTTCATGGGAGGAAAGAACTGAGCAGGTCTGGGGGAACTGAGCTGGCCAGCCAGAGGCAGCTAGAACTGTTGGGAAAGAATAGACCCTGAAAGTCCCTAAAGAGATTACCAAGGCTTAGCCTCCTTCTGATTCTCCCTCCTCGAATGGAGCAAAGCCAGACATGGCTAACTGGACAGCTCCCAGCCGACTGCACTAGGCCTAGGCCCCTGTGCCCTCCCTCCATGGTTACTGGGTACCCCCTCCCCAGCGCTGAGTACCCAGACCTCCGAAAGCACAACAACTGCATGGCCAGTCACCTGACCCCAGCAGTCTATGCACGGCTCTGCGACAAGACCACACCCACTGGTTGGACGCTAGATCAGTGTATCCAGACTGGCGTGGACAACCCTGGCCACCCCTTCATCAAGACTGTGGGCATGGTGGCTGGAGATGAGGAGACCTATGAGGTAGGGGACCCCCAGAGTCTCCCTGGTGATCCCCCTCATCTTCCCAGTAATCCCAGCTTCTTCCCCCTGAAGACCCCTGACTTTCCCTCAAGACTCTGAGCCATCCACACTCAAGTTTTCTGACCCAGTGCAATCAGTTCACAACTGAAGTCTGAGAAAGGATTCCCTCTCCTTAACCATCTCTCCCTCTTAAATCTCCCTCAGGTATTTGCTGACCTGTTTGACCCTGTGATCCAAGAGCGACACAATGGGTATGATCCCCGGACAATGAAGCACACCACTGATCTGGATGCTAGTAAGGTGGGTCAAATATTTCACTTCTGATTTGCATTGCCTGTGTACAACATTCTCTCTCCAATCCCTTCACCTTAATTATTTCCTGACTCATGGTCATTATACTGCGGAGCTTTTAATCGTAATGTTGGGAAAGAATCATATCTTAAGGAGCAGCATATGTGAAGATGAGAAGATAGATGAGAATGACCATGCCCCAAGGTGGGCACTTTGAGGAAGGGTCCACAATGCCCCCTTCAATTGGAGCGTTTGCCCACAGGACGTCTCCCTCCAATGCATGCGGGAGGAATATGCAAAGAGCCCTCTAATCCCTAAGGTCTCTCCTTCCCCAAGGGTCCTCAGTTGCCACCCACTTGTGTTTCTGTGACTTATATTCATCTCTCTGATCCCCCAGATCCGTTCTGGCTACTTTGATGAGAGGTACGTATTGTCCTCCAGAGTCAGAACTGGCCGAAGTATCCGAGGACTCAGTCTGCCTCCAGCCTGCACGCGGGCAGAGCGACGAGAGGTGGAACGTGTTGTGGTGGATGCACTGAGTGGCCTGAAGGGTGACCTGGCTGGACGTTACTATAGGCTCAGTGAGATGACAGAGGCTGAGCAGCAGCAGCTTATCGATGTGAGGGGCTATGAGAGGGAGTTGGGTGGGGGGAGAAGATGGAAAAAAGAGGCAGAGGGCAGGCTGGCCAGATGAGATAGATGGCCTCTGAGAAGCCTGGGGGCTATCATAAGGATTCTTAACCAAAGTCTCTTTACTCTCCCCAGGACCATTTTCTATTTGATAAGCCTGTGTCCCCATTGCTGACTGCAGCCGGAATGGCTCGAGACTGGCCAGATGCCCGTGGAATCTGGTACAAAGCTACTCCTTATCTCTTTTGTCCTCATGCCCCCATAAATGCTTTTTTTCTCTATCTCCCCCAATTCTTGCCTTGCCTCTTGATCTCTGTACTACCCTCTCTCCTGCCATCAGGCACAACAATGAGAAGAGCTTCTTGATCTGGGTGAATGAGGAGGATCATACACGGGTCATCTCCATGGAGAAGGGTGGCAACATGAAGAAAGTGTTCGAAAGATTCTGCCGAGGCCTCAAAGAGGTTGGAGAAGAGTGTATAGGGGAGCTAAGTGGGAGGACATAAGGAAAACCAAAGAGTAGCATAGGTAGATTGACTGTATAATTTATCAACCAATCCAGGACACTTCTGATAATAAAAAAAAAAAGTCACCATTAATTACTCTAGGACAATAGTATAAACCAAGACTGTCCTGGAAAAACCAGGACATAAAGTCACCCTAAAACAGGAAGAGAGAAAGAACGTCAGGAACCTAAGGAGTAAAATAAGGCAGTTGCCAGATAATGCAAAGAAGGAATAACTGAGTGGCAGGTCAGTGCCTGAGGTGTGTGCTATGGGATGGTGGGGTGTATAGATGAGAAAAAGTGCTTGAGCCTGGATTGATGTAGGGCATGAGAGACTGGTGTGTTCATGATTCTAATGTAATCAGCTAGTTCTCAGCCAAGGTAGGCCTTGACCCTGGATTCTGTCATTCTGGCTAAAGTATCATGTCTAGGCTTTAAGCTGAGAGTGGGAGAGAGACTGGGGAAGACAGAATGGCTCAAGTTCTAGAATACATGGCTCTAGATGAGGGGTTGAACTGAATCTTCAGTCCTATTTGGACTGGGTCTCCATATTCAATTCCACATTAGAAATCCCCATAAACCCAATTTTTACAGTATGTTCTCATATATACAGTTCTATTTTGGACATGCAAAGAAAGGGAGTTCCTCTTTTAGATTCTAGCTGGGAAGTTTCTACTTTTTTGGGCAAGTAGTAGGTGACATATTCTATGAGTGGGTAGGGAAGTACTATTTAAATTGTATACCTCAGTATTCTCATCTGGAAAATTAGGATAATAAGATTTTCTATGAGTTAGGTTGTCGTGGGGATTAAGTGAAATAATGCAGGTAAAGTACTTGGTCCACAGTAAGTGTTATGGTGTTAGCTGCATTATTATTCTAGATGGAAGAGGTTTTCCCTATTCAGTGTGTATGATAGCCCCCTGTGCCATGGTTCTTTCTGAACTATGAACAGGGTCCCTTTACTCAGGGTAGTGGTCTTTGTGTCCCTCACTCTGGTGTATCCCCTGTCTCTTCAACTCCATTACTCATCTCCATGATTAGGGTAGTTAAATGAAACAAAAATACCCTTCCCATGTCCCTACCCCCAACCCCCACACACACCTATGAAGCTGGCTTTTCTGCTGTTTTTACCCTTCTCTCTGCTTTCTTACATGTGCTCCTTCTATGGCTAACAGAAGGCTGTCTTGCCTCTTCCTGTTACAAATCTTATACCCTCATTTTCTGTCTGAAAAGACCCTTCCAAGCTCTAGGCTAATTAGCAAGGCAGAGAGAATTGATGCATTCAGAGTTCATTGAATTATCAATCCTTTCTCAGTTCAGTTTACCACCTCTGTTCATTTCTCTAGATCATCTTTAGTGCGTCGCTCCCTCAAGTTTCTTTGTTTCCATACATAAGATATTTATTCACGATCTTGTCATTATTTACATAATAATTGCATCATAATTTTACAGCATGCATATATAATAATGTGTTAATGATAATCAATAATATCATTCATTCACACCCAAGTTTCTGTTCTAGACATATTTCTAGGGCTCCTGTGAGTCTAGCTAAGGGAGGGTCTACATATCCCTGATTTTTCACTAACAGAACCTTTGTGGACTCAGGTGGAGCGGCTAATCCAAGAGCGTGGCTGGGAGTTCATGTGGAATGAGCGTTTGGGATACATCTTGACCTGTCCATCTAACCTGGGCACTGGACTTCGGGCAGGAGTGCACATCAAACTGCCCCTGCTAAGCAAAGTAAAGGAGTTGTGGGTTTAGAGAGGGGTGTGAGTGAGGAAGGGGAGTGTGGATGGGGAGGGAGTGGGCCCTTTGGAAGGGAGTCAAACATGTGGCTAAAAGGTCAGAGCCAGGCATAGTGGCTCACGCCTGTAATCCCAGCTACTTGGAAGGCTGAGATGGGAGGAATGCTTGAGGCTAGGAGTTCGAGACCAGCCTGGGCAACATAGTAAGACCCCTGTCTCTAAAAAAATAAATAAATAAATAAATAAAAATAGATTGAAGAGTGAGGGGATAGAGCTTTGAACAGGTTCAGGGATCTTTCAGGTAGTACCAGTCTCTGCCTCTATTGGCCCTGCCCCCAATCCCTATCTCCCCTCTAGGATAGCCGCTTTCCAAAGATCCTGGAGAACCTAAGACTCCAAAAGCGTGGTACTGGAGGAGTGGACACTGCTGCCACAGGCAGCGTCTTTGACATCTCTAATTTGGACCGACTGGGCAAGTCAGAGGTGAGATCCTAAGGGATTAGTTCGAGGAGAGGTATAGGTCTGTGGGGGTTTATATATTACAGTGAATGAGCCTCAGGAATGTAACAGAATCTGAAATAAAATTCAAGTTGAGTTGGGAAGCAATTGGAAATGAGTTCCCAGAGCAGGCAAGTCAGTCAGTGCTAAAGAAAGAAAGTCAGATTGTGGGAAACAGAGACCAAGGATTAGTATCCTTCAGGTGGAGCTGGTACAACTGGTCATCGATGGAGTAAACTATTTGATTGAGTGTGAACGGCGTCTGGAGAGAGGCCAGGATATCCGCATCCCTGCACCTCTCATCCACAAGCAGCATTAACTCCCCATCCCCCGCAGATGGCCCAAGATCCCCAGGACTTCTGCCCATTCTAATGGTGGCCCTTTCTACTTGCCCCGGACATCCCTCCCCAACTCCCTACACCTCCATCCTAGTAAAGATTCCTTGCTGTGCTCCAGCCGTCTGTGTTATTTTTAGTGGTGGGGATGAGGAGGGAGCAGCCTCCAGGAAATGAAAAGAGGCAGTGGGGTATTTATGATGGGAAGACACTCCAGATAAGGCATGCCAGGAACCCTGATTCTCAGGTGGGTGGAAAGCATTAGCATTTTACCCATACTTCTCATCAGCTTCCTGAGAATAATTAGGATGCATTTCTGTTTGTACTTTATTCATTATGATTTAATGATTTCAATATCTCAACTGTAGAGACAGGCTCATAGCAGGTGGCCAAGGAAGCTGATGATTAATACCAGGGCCCAGGAAGGTTGTGACAAGTTCTGGAGGCCCCAGGCTGTGCTTCGACCTAAAATGAGACGGGGAATGGGAGTAATATCACAACTCTGCTCCTGAGAAGCACTGATACTTGGAAATAAGCTCTCTGCCTGTTGATCCCCTTCACTCCAGGGACCTCCCTGGGTGGGTTCTAAAAGCCAGACAGCACCAAGTTAGGGGTCAGGTTCTGGGTCAGGAGATGGAGGGTCAAGCTGTGCAGCTAGAAACTCACCCTGCTGTTCTGGGCTCTCCTTCCCCTCGCGCTGGGCCCATGCAACTGCTCGTCGCTGCTCAGGACTCAGAGAGGCCATTTGCTCAGGAGTGACAGCCATAGCCTGAACACTGGTGAGACTGGATAGTTGGGTGGGACTGAACACCACCTGGGGCCAGGGACAGGAATCAATGCATCTCTCTAGTCCCTGTTGGGCCCTAGCTCTCCTGCGATCACTCTAGACCCCAGTCCATCAATACTTACAGCAAATTTAGGAGGAGGGATGACAGAAATGGCAAGAGGGGTAAGGCCCTGGATCTGTCCCTGCAGCAGTGCTGAAAGAGCCAGGTCTGGGATCCCAGCTATTGAAACAAGTGGGATGGGCATCCAAACATTGTCTTAGGCTGACCTCCCTTCGCTTCAAACCCGTAGACCTTCTCCAATTGCTCCCAAAGTAGGCTACCACAGACCTTCCCCACCACATCTCCAGCCCCTTACTTAAACTTCTTCTCAGACCCCTGCCTTAAGAATCCCAGGGCAGTCCTCCAACCAATCTACCCATGGTATGGAAACCAAACCCTGACACCTAGCACCAGCAGTGGCCCAGCCTTCCCACCTGCTATTGTGCCAATCTCAGTGAAGATCTCAGGCCCCCAGTTACTGACTGGGCCGAAGCCACCAGGCAGCACAAGGAGCTGTGCCAGAACCTCCAGTTGTTCCTCAGAGCACTGGAGATGCAGGGTGCCCAGGAATAGAGCTGCTTGGCTGTAGAAGATTGGGAAGGAAGAGAAAATTAAGCCTCGGAGACGAGGGCTGTGGTTATGAGACAAGGGAAGAGATGGCTTCAAATGAGGTCCCTTCCTCCATGAGACCACACCTTCACGATCCCTCCCCACCCCCAGTAAGCCCACCTTTACCTCAGTACCACCTCCCACACCCCCCTTCCCAGATGACCTAAATTCCCAACTGCTGATATGCTGTAGCTCCTCTGGCCGCAGTCCACAGAGTGTGTAACCCAGTGCTGTCAGGTGAATGAAGTCCAGGTGGCTCACGTGCCGACCACTCTGTCGCAGGAAACTGGAGACCACAGCCCGGAGCTGGGGTGGGGGTAAGGGGCACAGGATAAGGAGAGAAGTTATGGGGAATTAATGGATGGGGAAGTGATTAGAGAACGATAGGTGCTACTGGATTATGTTCTGTTATTATTAACACCTTAGTATCCAGTAGCCATGGGGAAGGTTGAGGACCCAAAAAAGAAAAGGATTCAGGGACAAGAGGCAGGAGAGAGTATTGTGTGTCCAGGGCCTCAGAGTGAATAAATCACAGAGTCCCTAAGGTTACTAGCATGGGATATTAAGAAAAGATAGAAAGAATGACCAGGCAGGGTCCCAGGAAAAATTCCTTGGGCTCTAGATGACCTAAAGGACTGGGTCTGTGGGATGTTTGGAGAGTGGTAGGGAGGAGCGAAGGTGTTACCTGGACAGAGCTCCAGCCATCTATCTGCCCCAGGGTGCTCAGCACTCCCCAGTCCACCAGGACCAGCTCCTGTAATTCCCGATCTCCTAGACCTTTTAAGAGTCTACCCAGCTGCAAGATCTGCTCAGGACGGAATCCCCGGGGGGGACCCCACAGCTAGGAGAAAGAGAGGAACAATGTGAATGGAAAAAGCACTAGACTGGGAGTCAGAATGCTGGGTCTTAGTCTTGCCTCCAACCTTAGCTGTATAGCTCTAGGCAAATTACTTGCCTTTTCTTTAGTTTCTTCAACTGTAAAATAAGAGAGTTGGATTATGATTTCTCTGAGGTGTTGAAAGATTCTAGAGTCAGTAGGAAAGAAGAGCAAACTCTAGTCCATGAGTTCTAAACTTTTATGTATACCAGACTCACTGAGGTGCCTGTTAAAATGCAGATGCCCAGACTTCTGCCCCAGAGATTGCTATTCAGTCAGTCTAGCATGGGACCCTGGCATCAGCATTAAAAACCTATTCCCCGGATGCTTCTGATAACACACTAAAATTTGTTAACCACTGCTCTAGTCTTTCTATCCATTGCACTAGCTCCCCTTCCTCAATATTTATCCCCTGCCTCCTTCTTGTGATCCAAACCTTCCAACTCTTTTATCCCATGTTTCTCCCACCGTTCACCCAACTCTCTATTCCCTCGTGTCCCATATCACACCCAACCACCTTCCTTAAGGCCAACCCCAGTTGGCCTCTCCATCCCTAACCTGCTTTGCCTTGCCCATGGCTGCCCGTAGTTCCTCAGGCCCAAGTCCTGGGTCTCCTGCAAATAGTGCCAGGCAGTCCTCAAAGTCTGAGAGCTCCATCTCTGCGATCTGGGTTGCAGACCAGGCTGCTGGGTATGTCCCCCGTATATCCGCACAATTTGGAACAGGTTCTGAAGGGGGAATGCAGGGCCAGGGGGTCAGCATAGTATTAAAATGTGCCCTGAGAGATACCTATAGATGGAATGACCCTTCCAATCTTTGGAGGATGGGACAGTGTGGACAGTAAGGGTTAAGGGATTATTACAGGGTTAGGTTTATAGTGTTCAGAAGATATTAGAACAAAAAGTGATTGGAAAGGACAAGTCCCTCATTTTATAGATGGAAGACTAAAGACATTGCCTGGGGATCTAATGGTAGAGTTGGATGAGAACACGGGTCTCTAGCCCCACAATGTCTCTTCCTTGTAGGGATCTCCCCAGCAGAGAGCTCCACATTTAGCCAACATAGAGCTGAGTCAGCTATTTACAGAGACAAGAGAAAATGGGAGTTCTGGGCCAAAAACTCAATGGATTATAAACTCCCAGAGCTATAGAACCCTAGAACTAGAAGTGACTTGAAGATCATCCCTTTAACCTCTTGGCCTTATAGATTAGAAAACTCAAGCCCAGAGAGCAGAAAGTGTGCACATCTGGTCAAAGGGCAGTGCACATTTGGAGCCCAGATTTCTGGCACAACAACTGCGTTGTTTGATATTCTGGCCCATATGCCCTCCTGGACGTATGAATATTTGAGTAGTTTCACCTGGAAGATCCTCTGCAGCTGGCTGCACAATCCCAGCTACCAGGGCTGCTTTCTTGGGAGCAAGCTGTGGCTCCCCACACAGTTGTCCGACTCTGCTCTGCTCCCAGCTCTGCTGCTTTTCTAGAAGCCGCTCCAGAGTCTCTGGGCCCAAGGCCTCCTGCATAAGAAAGTAGAAGGAGGGTGGGGAGACCTGGACAGGATCAGGGCCAGCAGCTGTACCTGTTAATCCAAAGTCCTGTCTCTATTTAGAAGTGTCCCCCTGATCCAGGCTTCACATCCTTTGCCCTCAACCACCTTGGCCTTAGGTCCCCAGCCAGCTTGCCAGTTCCCTGTTTGCATTTACTCCCTCTCTTGTTCCTTCCTTCACCTCACCCTAGGGATCAAGGAAATAGCCTCGGTAGGCAGAGTGAATACTAGGCGTCCAGCTTGTTCCACTTCGTCCTGGCTCCACAATTCTGGTTTCCTGGGGGACAGGAAGAAGATCAGGGGCTGGGGAGCTAGACTGTGAGGAAAAGGATGGGGAAAAGAGGACATGCTAGGATTGGGGGACATTAAGAATATGATATGGGCTGCCACTGATGAGGGTGGTTGAGGGGTTGGGTGTAGGATGAGTTAGAATCTGAAGTTCTCGAAGGTCCATACCCAAGAACAGGCTCCTGCACCAGCAGCCATCCCAGCTCTGTGGCAAATGTCTCTCCCAGGCAGAAGCCCTGCAGCTGACTGAGATGGGACAGCAGGATCTGTAGGGGGATCCGTCGCGTGCTCTCTATCCCCAGGAATCCGACCAAGGGGCCCAATGTCTCTAGCACTTGCCCTGAGACTGGGGTCTCCTTTGGAGCCTAGAAAAGGGCATCAGACCTTGGACAATGCATCTCTGACTCAGAGTGCCAGACACTGATCAAGATACCAAGCCCCTTGACCTTCCTGCCCTCTTGCTCCCAACTCAGCACCCTACGATGCTCACTGCCTTTGTTCACTTTCTTAAACAATGAGCCCAGATGGGAACAGGCAGAAAGACTGAGAGGTGGAATCCAATGGATATCTTGGACTCCAAGGGGTATGGACAAGAAACATGAAGTAGGTTATCAAGAAATAGAACCCAGAGGCAGATCTAGGAGCTAGGGCCTTGTAGACAGAAACCTGTTTGGCAGTAAGAAGTAGAGGGTTGGGCCTAGAAGATAGAGAGCATTGTCTGAGAGGCAAGAATTGCCCAGGGCAGCAGATCTAAGTCTGGTAGGGTGGACTCTTACCAGGTTTTGAAGTGCCCTCTCTGCCAGGGCTGCCTGCTTGAGTGGGGTCAGTGCCAGCAGCTGCTCTGGAGCTCCTTGTACCAGCTCCACCACCAACATAATGGATTCATTAGTCAATCTGTCCAGCAGCTGGATCCTATGATAGCAATTTGACAACAGAAGCACTCAGTCAGAACTAAGCCAAGTTGAGAAGAGACCACAGAACCCCACATTCCCCAGATAAGATGTAACACCAGACAAAACCCAGTGACCCTGGACAGGAATTGACATTAAACAGCCCCAGGGCCAGTTCCCACCATTGCACTTGAAAAGTGAGAACAAAGGGAGTGACATAGTTCTAGTCTTCCTGAAAAGAAATAACAAACAATCAAATCTGATTAAATGGACTCAAAAGCCCCAAATATTAAGTACCATTAAAATTTCCCCAATTTATAGATTAAAAAACTGAGGTTCACAGAGATCAAATGGTGGGGTCTTACTCCCAATTCCTGTTCTTTCCACAAGGCCACCTTTCTCCTAATCGTGAGGAGGTCCCTTCTACAATTTACAAAGTTCTTTCAGGTGTTATCTTATTTGATCCTTAGGACAAGACCTGTAGGTAAAATAGGTATTTTCTTCTTATCCCTCTTTCACAAATGAGTTTTCTGACTCATGGCCCAGGATCTTTGACCTCATCCAGGCCCTTGAGATTCTAAATTATCTCAGAAAACCCACATATTTAAACAGATTTGAATGGCATTTAAAATGCAAAAGCAAAAACAAAACAAAACAAAAATCTTTTTTGCCTAAAAGTCAGAAATGACATACTGTATTCTATACAGGGTTGCCAATTCTGGAACAGAGCCAAGTTATACAAAAGCCAAAATCTGTGGAAACACCTATAAAAATGTAAGAATGGAGTCAGCTCCTTTTATTATCACCGCATCCCCAGGAAGACTGTCACACCAGCCTTTTCCTACTCTGACCTACAGTTCAGATGGCAATGGTGTGGGGTGGGAGTAAAATGGGAAAAGAGGCACATGCATGAGACACTGATGAATCCCTAGAATCTCTGAGTTCAGAGGAGGTTTAGATTCATCGTCTTCTCTCTCCACAACCCATACTTGAATGTGCTCTACAACATTTCTGCCATGGGGCCATTCGGCTTGGACTTGGACAGCTCCACTGAATGACCAGGAGGAACTCATTACCTCAGTTTTCCTTATATTGTGCAAAAATCTGACTTTCATTCATCAATTTCAGCCTTGCCTAATGGGGCCATTCAGAAATATGCCAATTTAATTTCTATTTGATAGCCCCTCAGGTATTTGAAGGCATTTATCATATTTTTCATATATTTTCTCTTATCTACTCCTCTGAACACACTGAAAACACAGTGCCCTAATCAGACTACAATCCTCTGGGGCAGAATCGGACCATTGCTTCCCTCACTTCAGATTCTCTATCTCTATCCATGTGGCCTAGGTTATATTAAAGTTAGTTGGCAAGCCACAACGCAGTGCTGCCACCCTCAGCTGTCCCATGCTGGGGCCATGTTCTGGGAACCAGTCAATACATAGAGCAACTTTGAATAGAATCCTTTGTTTCTGGCTATAAATGATGTCAGGGAACCACCCTGACAGAAACCACCAGACAGAAAAACCACCTCCTCCTTAGAGCATTTCCTAAGGGTAGATCTTCTACCCTGGGTTGAGCTTTCTGAGGATCTGATCCAGTATCTCCAGCTGTAGCACTTACGGTAAGTCCAGGAGTAGCTTGGTGTCCAGCCCACTCAGTTCTGGCCCCAGGGTTGTCAACTCTGGCTCCGGCATTGCCATCCTCCGCTGTAGCTCTGCCCAGACACAGGCCCTCTGTGAAACAAGGTGGGGAAGCAGGGTCAGGACAGAGCTGGGCATGGGAGCTAGGTTCTGCACCCAGGGTCCCAGCCTCTCTTCCCCCACTGATGCAAAGTACCCCCTCTCACCAGGCTCCCTCGAACCCCACTGGGCAGTTGATATATCATGTGTACCACTTCAAGGAAGTCTACCATCGAGTTGATCTGCTGCAGAAACTCACAGGACATGCCCCCTGCCAGGGTGCCCAGAGCCCTGTGGGTGTGTGAGTGGGTAGATGCTTATTCAACACATGCCACAGCCTGTCTGCTCCTTCATACTGGCACTCTCAACACAAGTACAGATGTTCATTTACGGTCATTTACGGTTTGAGAAATGTTTTTACATAGATATTCTCATTAGCTCCCCATAACATCATCACTGTTTATCAGAGAAGAAAATAAAATTTACAGAGTTCAAGAGACATTCCCAACATCATTCTACTAGAAGTGTGGTAAACTGAGACGAGAGCCATGTCTTCAGATTCTGAAGTTCACGGTTCTTTTACTGTGAATGTAGGTAAGGTGACACGTACATATTCTTATTTATTCTTGCTTGGCCAGTGGCTCTGAAGTCACCTTGAATTAAACTAAAAACAGCAAATGTCTGTTGGGAGCTTACAATGGACCAGGCACTGTGTTAAATACCATATATGACTTATCTCATTTAATATTCACAATAACTACCTATGAGGTAGGTACCATTTTAATTTTCATTCTACAGAAGAGAAACCTGAAGTTTAGAGAGATGAAATGACTTGCCCTAGAGCATGAATAGATGACAAGGCTGGGACCTGAACCCAGGTCTCTGAGTCCCTTAGCTCTAATCAGGATTAGGTCTGGCACCGTGGAAAGGCAGGAAGGCAAGGGGAGGAGCCAGGAGAACATGCACAAGGCAGGGACTATGCATCACTCATCTCTATATCCGCCATTGCATGTCACATGGTGCCTGGCACATGGTAAACACCCAAAAAATGTTAGTTGAATTTAACTCACTGCTCAACAGAAGTTACTCACTGCAGATTCCTGAGGGTCAAGTTGGTGGGCACCTGCATCTTCTTCCAGAGAAACTGTGCCTACGAGAGAGAGAAAGAGGAGCCGCTTCCCAGCAGAGATGCTGCCCAAGGACCTAAGGTGCTTTGGCCGCAGTATTGCCTCTCCATTCTGTGGGCCCCACTAGCCTCCCACTCTCCCAAATGCCCACTTCTCTCTCAGAGAGAGGGAGAAATAGAAGTATGAGGAGAGAGAAAGAAAAAGCAAAGCAAGTCACATTATAAGGAATACTAGGAGTAAGTTGCCAAATAGGGCTGAGGGATGGGTAAAGGAGGTAGAACAAATTGAGAGAGGGAGTTCTGAAGTTAACTGGGGAGAATTACCTGCTGCTCAGACCAGGGCAGCTCCCGGTAGAGCCTTCGGTTTGCCAGAAGAGCTGAGGAGTCCAGTTGTAGCAGCTTTAATGGGAGCAGGGGAAGCAGGCAGTCTGGCCAGGTGGTGGGGATGGGCTGCTGGCAGTGATGGGCGTAGCAGTGTAGCAACAGGTGAGAGGGTCTGGACTCAGCCCTCAGAGAAAGGGAACCATGGGAGCAGAAAGGGACCAAAGCTAGGACAGGGGTAGAATGACATTTGCCACTGTAGCAATGAGCACCTAAGAGCCCTCACATTGAAAGCTGTTGTGGTCAAGTTTTGCTGCTAGTTAGGTACCTGATGAACTAAAGTCTTTTAGCTTCGCTTCTCTGAGCCTTGGAGTTTTAATCTGAAAGCAGGGTGGTTGGTCTGGAAGATTTCTCAGGCCCTTGCAGCTTTGACATTCTAGGACAGTGTGGGTCATGCTATCCTACATCTGGAAGTGGGGAGAGCTCCCAATATCTTGGGGGCAAACAGAGCTAACCTGAACTCTCAGCGCCACTGCAGGGGTAGCGTACAAGGCAGCACTAGCCATATGAAACTGCCCTAGTATGGGGCAAGGAGCTCAGTCAGGAGATCTCACACATACCTGACCAGGGATACACACAGCTGGACTGGCACCGGTTGTACCCAAATTTTTAACGCCATCTTTCACCTGCATGAGAATTGGTAGTGTATGTATGTGTGTGTGTGTGTGTCTTTGGGTGTGTGTAAGGGAGTAGGGAGGTATGGAAGGCCTTCCCTGACCACAGGGAAGATGCCTTTCTCCCAACCAGGGCTCATAGCCCTAATTGTCTCATCCTCTCTGCTACTTTCATACCCGAAAGGTCTGAAGCAGCGCTGCAGTCTGGCAGGCTGAGAGGCGTGACAGTTCAGGGGCCAGACAGGAACAGGCCCCAAACAGAACTCGCCTAGGGATGGCCTGGAGTGTCTGGGGGCTGAGGCCTGGCAGCAGAAGGTGCAAGGAGCAGAGTTCCTCCAAGGACAGCTAAAGGGCAAGAGAGACAAAAGGCCTGAAGCAGAAGGGCAGGGTGGTGGAGAAAACAACAATCGCAGAGCAGTGGGGCAACGGGTACAAGGGGAGCTGAGAGGGAGGAGGGAGCAAACGAAGGAGCCAGGGAAAGAAGGGATAAGGACCTCTAGGGGGATGTTGAGAGTTGCTACTACTTACATCATGTCTAGGGAGGAGCCGTCCAAGCAGCAGGGCAGCCTGTGTTGCAATGGGACAGGGAACAACAGCTCTCAGGTCCCAGCAGCCAGGTCCTAAGGCCTGCCCTCCAAAACTTCCAGTTCCCTCTTAACCATTCCCAGTAATCATCCCCAGTAACTCAAGTTCCTTCTTGATCTAAGGAAGGGGGATGAGGGAATCCTCCTTGGGACAGAGTTCACCTCTAGTGCTCCCCCAGGGAAAGGAGGGGCTGACTGTATCCCAGAATGTGATTCTCTCGACTGGGGCTCCAGGGGGAGAGGGTGGATGCCAGGGAGTGAGATGGGCCCACCTGAGCAGGTGTGACATTGGTTCCCTGTAGGGCAGGAAGCATGGCTCTAAGCTGGGGCTCTGATAGCTCCTGCAGGAAACGGAGGCCCAGCTGAGGGAAGAGAGGGGCCCAGACACGCAGCTCCCGGGGACTCAGCACAGCTCCTCCGGATGAGCGCAACACCCCCAGAAGTTCATATGCCACCTGTAACCAGAGAAGGTTTGGGACTAGAGAGAAAAGACAGATAAACCTTGAACCTCTTCTCTAATCCCAAATCTGGATTTCCCAGGGCCTGGGCTAGAGCTTGGAAGTAGGGATAGAACTGGAGTAGACTGGGTTCAGGATGGCAAAGGGTATGTTTGGGGTGCTTTAGACCAGATAGGGTAGGGCCAGGAAGAGGTGGTAACACATAAGAATGGCCACAGAGTAAAAGATGGAGGTGGCAGAGGGGATTAGGGAGCCGGCACCACTGTGCTTGAGCTTGGTTGATACAATCGTGCAAGCCATACACACAGACTCAGGGGGAGCCTGGAGTCTTGTAGGTCCGTGCCAAGGGGCTCACCCGTCCTTCTGGGCTGAGGGTCCCGTTGGCTGCACATTCCAGCAGCCCTCGTTCTACCGGCCCCATCGGATCACTCAAGGGTACCAGGCTCTGCAGCTCCTCAGGGCTCAGGAAACAGGCGAGGGGCCCAAGCCTGAGGAGGGCATGAAGCTGGCCTTTGTGTGGTCACTGAGGCAGGGACTAGGTGAGTATGTGGAATAGGCATTCTGACCACTAAGCTAAGAAACATGGGCACCATAGAGAGGCCTCTCTCCTGGAGCCCTGCACTGCCTGGGGCCACTGCCTGCTCTCTTTCCCTTCCCTTCCTAGGATACCAACCCACCATGGCAGCTGTACCTGCCTCTCTCTACCTCTCCTACTCTGGCCTTGGTCACTGATCCCATAACCACTCACCTGCGTACCTGCTCCTCGCCATCCTGGACACTCTGGTTCACCAGGCTGCGCAGCACATGTCGGGCGTGCCCTGGCCCAAGACCTGCTGCTGGCCAGCTCTTCTCCAGGGCCTGGATCTGAGATGGGGATGGTCTGCTTGTGTTGGGGTCACTGTGGCACACTTGTAGGAGGGGTCCACTAGAACGTATGCCACTGACTCCTGTCCCACCTTGCAGAAGATGGGCCAGTCAAGTAAAGAGGATGATTCTCATACCTGGTGAGGGCTGAGCTGCAGAAAGTTCTCCAGAGGGAGGTGGGGCAGCAGGGGCAGCACTGCCCACAGCAGCTCCTGGGGCCAGGCAGGTACTTCCCCGAACAGTTCAGGAGCCAGCAGTCGCTTCGCCAGGGCCTCCTTCTGTTCAGGCCTCATTCCTGGGCTGTAATCCCGGATGGCAGCCAGCCTGGACAGAATAAAGGGTCTCAACCCTTTGCCTTGTTCCAAACTATTGTCCCCTGGCCCCCTGTAGCCCTGGTGTCATGGACAGGATGGCGATACTCCCTTTTTTAATAGAGAAGAGCTCTGGAAGGGGCTGCTCCAGGGAGGATGGGGTTGGTCTGGCCCCGACAGGAACAGGAGAAATGGCGTGGGAACCTTACACGCTGTCATTGGCCAACAGGGATGGTGGGAAGCGCATCAGGTCAGAGACAGCCAAGAAGGGAATGAGTGGTGACAGGTCAATGAAGAGCTGTGAGGTAAGGCGTGGGTACCGCTGGAGCAGCAGGGCTGTCAGGTGACCCAGGGCCTGCTCCTCGGATGGTGGTACCTGTGGGGGCACAGGAATGGATTCTGGCTCTGGGGACAATTGGTATCCTCGCCATCTCCCCTCTGGAGTTCCCCCTCCCACTAAGGCAAGCCCTCTGGACACTAGGTTCCAGGTGCCCTTGATCCCTAGATTCCCCCTCCATGGTTGCTCTGCTCTCCCTTTATGCCCACCTGCAGCTGGCCCCAGGAACGGTGCATGAGTGTCAGGAAGCCCTGCGCAGCCTCCCTCTCTGCTGAAAGCACCAGCTGCTGGAGGTTTTCTGGGGGCAAGTGCAAGTACTCCTGGGAAGAGGAGGTCATGATGGGTATGGCCTCCTCACTGGGCAGGGACCTCAGGCCATGGCTGTCACTCAGTCCACCCATGTGCCCTCCACCTGTTACCTGCACTAGAATCTGCAGGGCCCAAACACTCTTCTCCCTCTGGAGCAGATCCCATAGCACAGGCTGGAGAGGAGAAAGACAAGATGCCAAGAGAGCTGTCTCCTCTGTCCCTCCTGCAGCTGCCCCAGGCACTCCAACCCCACTTGCTTGAGCTTATCCTTCATCTGAAGCTAGTATGCACGTTTCTTCAAATATCAAGCTCCTTTAGGTCCGGGACCATGTCTCTAACTTCTCCTGTATCCCTTCCCATGCCATGTCCATAGTTGGCTCAATACATACCTGTAGACCTAAACCAAATACTATGAGTCTATCTAATTCCATTTTACTGGGCCCAGGGCTTGAAAAAAGCAGGCCCTAACATGGAATAAGGAATTTTTTTTTTTTTTTTTTTTTTTTAGAAGCAGAGCTGTACTCTGCCTCATCTAGAGTGCAGTGGCATCGGCCCAGCTCACAGCAACCTCAAACTCCTGGGCTCAAGTGATCCTCCCACCTCAGCCCCTCAAGTAGCTGGGACTACAGGCATGCACCACCACGACTCACTAATTTTTTCTATTTTTAGTAGAGACAGGGTCTCGCTCTTTCTCAGGTTGGTCTCAAACTCCTGACCTCAAGCAATTTTCCCTTGTCAGCCTCTCAGGGTGTTAGGATTACAGGCGTGAGCCACCGCACCCAGCTGGAGTAAGGAATCTTTAAATACCCTATAGAACCCTGCAAAGTGCCTTGCATGTAACAGGCATTCAATGAATATTCTAGCTGCTAGAATCTAGCCCTTTTACAGAGAAGAAACTGAAGCCCCAAAACACTCAATTACTTGCCTAAGATCACACTAATTTGTGGAATAGTTGAACCTAGAACCAAAGTCTTCTGATTCATAGTCTCCCTGAATCTTCTCATTCCTGCCTTATTTTCTTGTATTCTGCCAGCCTCCAATTCTCACTCTCTAGAGAGAGTATTAGAGCCCTCTAACTTGAGTCCTTTCCTTTCTGGAACAGAAAGGGGAGAGTCAAAGAGTCCAAAAGAATAATGAGATAACATTTATTGCATGTTTACGCTAAGCCCACAGCATGTTATTATCTCATGTAACCCTTACGACCAGACTAAAGAATGATACCATCATTATTCCCCATTTATAGATGAGAAGAGAAAAATATTGCTCAGAGAGGTTAAATAACTTGTCCAAGGTTGGTTGCAGAACTAAGATAGGAACCCCAGCCTGTCTGACTCTAGAGCTGTGTGCTTAAACCACTACACTATCCTACTGCCTCTCAGTATTAGAGGAATTGCCCTGGAGGCCCTTCCCTCTGGTCCAGGAGCTTTCACCCTGGTAGGTCACTCACACTGAAGCAGGCCAGCAGCTCCATCTTGCTTATAGCAGAGCTGCGGCTGACAGTGGGTTCAAAGCCTGGTGGCGTTGGCTGTTCCTCCTGTCGCAGGTACTCCCCGATTGTCCGTAGTACACTGCGTCGGCCCTCTGGGCGGAAGGCATCCCAGAAGGAGCAGTTGTCTGGGAGACTGGAGAGTAGCAGGGCCTGACCCAGCATCCCCTGGGCCTCAGCCCCTCCAGCCCCTGGACCTAGGAGGAAGGTCAGCAGGCGCAGGAGATAGTGTAGGCGTGCGGGGTGGGCAAGGGCTGGCACAGAGGACTGACAGCGTGGCAACTGGGATAGCATGCCGAGCAGGAAGGGTCCAGGAGCCAGACAGAGTGGGGATGGTCCCAGAGGAGGCAGAGAGGGCAGAAGGGGGCCCAGCAGCCCTTCTAGGAAGCAAGTGTCATTGCCTCCACGACTTATCCTGCACTGGCCTGCTAGCCAAGGCCAGAAGGGAATCAGAGCCTCATACATGGTGTCATTGGCACAGACCATCACCAGAAAGCTGCCCCCATCTGGGCAGCGTTCCCCACAGGGTCCAATGTGGCAGGGTGGGGAGGCAGTGGCATCTGGAGTAGGTCCCTGGCACACATGCTGAACCCAAGCCTGGTTGCTGGGGGGCACAGCCTGCAGACCCAACTCCCCACATAACTGCTCAGCCCACAGGGTCTCATTCTCCAAGAAGCAGCCCCAGAAGATCTCTGGGGTGAGGGGAACAGGGGGCAGGCCTCCAGGGCAGCTGGTGGGGGGTGGGAGCAGGCCAGCACAGAGCTGCTTTACCAGGCGGCGGTTGGGGCCAGACAGGGCTGAAAAGGAGAGGTTGCTACAGATCACAACCAGAAACTGATCAGGAAACTGGTCATGGCAGGCCTGTAGCCAGCCTTGGGCACCCGGTGCCCATGAGACTGCATACCACACAGCTGTCTGGCAGATAGCAGCAGTGCTGGGAGGGGGCTGCGGGGTGGCAGGCTTGACATGCTGGCAGAGCAAGTGGATGGAGAAGTTGGAAATGCTGTAGGGTGGTGCTGGCCCTGAGTGGTTCTCGCAGAGGGCCTCCAGAGAGATGGCTCGCCGATGGCGAGGGCTGATGTGGGCTGAGGACTGAGAAGCTCTGGGCAGAGGCACACCCGTGCTGAGGCAGTGGAGGAGGGCAGGGGGTGGGGGTGGCGATCCAGACAGAAGGCCCAGCGCCTGGACATCCCAGGAAAGGTTGTGTCGGACGCCCCTGGGTACAGAGGGAGGAGCAGGCAGGATCTGGTCAGTTCACATTTCCTCCAGTTAAAGATTCTGACCCTGGCCCAGAGCCCTGCAAGGGGCATGGTAAACATAGGCTTTTCCAAAAGTGAGGTCCCTGAGAGCATAGGCATTACTGGTCGAAATGCTGGAATGGGGGAAAGGGGAGAGAGCTGTCCTACCACAGCACAAAATCACCTAAGAGCATCCCCAGTTGGAGTCCCTTCTGTCTACCTGGCTCCCTTCTGCCTCCTTTCTGCATATGCTTTCAGGGAGCTTAAATACAACCCTCAGTTGGCCTCATATCAGGAAATCTGCACAGCAATTTGTTGTGCTCAGGCATTGTTGTACTGAAATAGAAAGCGGGTAGAGGAATCCAGTCTTGCCCTTATTTTCCATACCCCACCTTTATTAGCTAACATTTATTAAACACTATGTGCTAGGCACTGTTCTAAGCAGTTTACACATAAAGCATCAACTCATTTAATCACCTGCAACAACTCTGCACTAACTATTATCATCCTTATTTTACAGTTAGGGAGACTGAGGCATGGAAAGAGTATGTAAGCAGCCCAAGTTCGCCTGGCTAGGAAGAGGTGGAGCCAGGACACCAACCCAACGGTCACACTCCCAAACCATTAAACCACACTCCTCCCATCAGTTTTCTCTTCAGCTCTGGAGGCTGATGCCTTCAGCTCTCCACCTCCAGATTTCCCAGGCCCAATTGCTCAGAACTGGTCTCCTGTTACTCACCATAAGAGCAGCTGTTGAAGGTTACCTAGGAGGGAAAGCGTAAGGAAGAGAACTACCCCAATCTCATCCTTCTTGCCCTGCCACATCCCAGCCCCAGCCCTGGCAGCACTTACCTCCCTGGCACTGCCCACTGGCATCAGGCTCTGGCTGCCCCAGAATGGAAAAGACCTCATCCTGCAGGGAGTGAGTGACACGGAGCAGCCCCTCCTGAAAGGCAGCATAGAGGGGGGCCCCCACTGTGCGTAGCAGACCGCCCCAAAGAGCCTCCTCAGAGCCTGGCTCCCCTGTTGGGGTAAGCAAGCCCAACAGACCCTGCAACAAGTGAGGGGCTGGCTCCCTCCCATTGAGGCCCGTTGCATTTGTAGGGTCCACACTGGGCTGCACTTGCACCAGTGCCTGCCAGCGTGTGCCCTCCAGCAACAGCAGCAGAGAAGGCAACCAGTCAGCAGCCAGGACACAGTCAGAGGGCCCATCACGGATGCACGGGGGCCGGGTAGGGGTAGGGGGACCCCCAGGAACTAAGGCTCCCAGCAGCACCTCCACAAGTCCACCCAGCACACCTGCCTGGTGCACCAGGAAGTCCCGGGGAGTCTGCTCCTGTCCCAGCAGTGCCAGCACATCCCCCAGCAGCCCTAACATTGGCTCCCAGTCTGGGCTGCCTCTCAGCGTCACTAGAAAATCATGAAGCCGGAGGGCAGGGGGCTGGAGAGGTGGGGGCTCTCCCATAGGTCCTTCCCCCATTCTCCCAGGCTCAAAGGAAGAAGAAATATTGGCCAGGAATGCAGAGAACCGTGAGCGGCTGGGGGACCCCTGGGGAGCTTGGTCCACAGTGGAGAGCAATGACTTCAGGAGGGAGAGACCAGGGTCCAGGGACTGAGGTTCAGTAGAGGCCAGAGTCACTGTAAAGAGAGAAACGAGAGGTCACTAAAGGGGAGGAACTTAGAGCCCAAATTCAGCCCTGCTCCTGAGCACAATTCCCTGCCTGGATCTAAAGATGAGGTGAGAGGATGGTGAGCTGAGGTCCTCATGCTAGCCTATAGTAAGTCTTTTCTTTTTTTTTTTTTTTTTTTTTGAGACAGAGTCTCACTCTCTTGCCTGGGGTGAGTGCCGTGGCATCAGCCTAGCTTACAGCAACCTCAAACTCCTGGGCTCGAGCAATCCTACTGCCTCAGCCTCCCAAGTAGCTGGGACTACAGGCATGTGCCACCATGCCCGGCTGATTTTTTCTATGCATATTTTTAGCTGTCCAATTAATTTCTTTCTATTTTTGGTAGAGACAGGGTCTTGCTCTTGCTCAGGCTGGTCTCGAACTCCTGAGCTCAGGAC